>JAODLL010001093.1:0-13460 GCA_026546735.1 Forbesichthys agassizii | reverse complement strand
ATATTATGTATGTATGTATGAGAGAGAGACATGGCTTGTGTGCCACTTAGTGGTGTAACATGCTACAGTAATAACAAGCGCTTCCTTTCATTGACAGCAATGGATCATCACCATTCATTTTCCTGCAAGCTGGAGCTGGGATCTGATCAGGAGATCCCAAATGACTGGTATCCTTTTGTCACTATGGAATGTGAAATTATGGGGGCAATTGTGTCGCAGACAAAGATTAAGTCACTGGGCACTGTCGATGACATCCAACCACAGAAGCATGTGACCAGTTGGACGCGCTACCATTGTCAAGTAAGATGGATATAATGGTACATTTACTGGGGAATAAAATATATGACAATACTAACCTAAATCTGTCTTTGTAGGTGGAAATAGAGAAGACATTGATTGAAACAGAACCACAGAGGCAATCAGGCTGTATGACACAGTGAACTAACTTCCTTATTGCAAAGGAGGGCATTTATTACAAGCATAAATGAAGATGATGGACTTTTACCTATGACAGATTAATGTAATCAAACATAGCCTTGCAGTATTTCTAATTGAAATTAACATATTTTGTATTCTATGAATTATTGGACAATATATTATGGTACATGCACTTTACATTTCAAATTTGTATTAAATGTAAAATTAACAGTTTATATATATATATATATATAAGCTTACATGTATGCACTGTCCTCTAGAATGACTGGCATCCGTAATAAAAAAATATAAATATTAAAGGCTTTATGAAATAAGGAACACAGTGTGTGTTATTATATGTTAGATAAGTGGAGTAAATTAGTATCACCCATATCATTATTTGCTTAAAGGTGCTTAAAATGTTTTGTCATATGTAGCCTTCTATGGTACAGTTACATCTCATTACAATTTGTAGAATTGTCAGTAGCATACCTGCACCTTGTTGAACACCATATGCACAGAACTACACACAGTATGTTACTAACTTGTAACAAATGTGCATTTATTTTTAATATACAATGGCAGTTTTTAATAAATATACTAGATATGCTATACTAACTATTGGTGACTTATTATATATTATTGGTACTAATTTATTTTTTGTTTTCATTTCGTTTTACTTATTCAATTGAATGCATGTAAATTGGATATTTGCTTAGTTCAGGTTACACCCCAAAGGGAGTCTATTTAGTATATAGGCCTAGATATTTTCAACATTGGCCTCTCTTGGCCTATGGGAGCTGCTAGCCTATGTGGGTTCAATAAACAAGTGTTCATAGGCTATAGCATTATCATTGCCTGCAATAGTTTTAAGATGATTGGACACAAGAAATGTTGCCTGACTGAACCATTTATGTGTCATAGACTTGTGTTATTTATCATTTTGATATTGACCACACCCCTATTGATTATCACACCTGTGCCAGGAACCAAACGCACATGTTAAAGGAAACCAAGTCGACGTTGATAGTCCGGCAACGTGCTAGTGTGCGCACAATAAATATGTTAACAAATAACGGTCCCGTGGTAAGAAACATTGCATATTGCAGCAAGTGATAAATTATGAGCCTGATGTTTAATTTTTTCTAAAATGGCCAAATTAAATGACAATTATATTATGTCCAATATACTTAATTCCAGTTTCGGTTCTGTAAAGTTAATCTTAAAATAAATAAAGCATATTCACTGAAATTGGCAGCCCAAACTTTACCTGTCCATCATTGAGGATGTGATAGAGAGCATGAGGGAGCTCTTTTTGGACGAAGGTCTGGAGGACCGTGTGCTCGACGATTTGAGACAGGTGAGTTGCACACAGCACAATACGTTTTATGTAACACATAGGCTACTTTTTTGTATCAGACCACTTCGACAAATTGTGGCCACATCTTAGAACTCGTGTAGAATTTAACAATCCCTTTCTATTTTTTTAATAGCTGTGGGAATCAAAAATGATGCAATCAAAAGCTTTCGAAGACTTTCGTAGAACCACGGTGAACTCATCCAACTTTGTACTGCAGCTCCCTGCAAATTATATTCACAATGATAAAGAACGCCCAGGTAGGCTTAGATTGACTTGAACAATTCTTAATTTCCATACAAATGCAGCCGGTTAGTGATAAACCATGCTGTTCACATCTTACCCTCAGCTTCAATTGTTATCCCTGCAAGTCAGAATATCCAGCGTTTCCAAGCTACCAAGGTACATTATGTCTAGGCCTATATGGTCACTTTCATGACTTAAATGCTCCTCAAATATGCACACATGTGCATATGTCTGTAGATTAGATGTCACGTGATCCTAAATGTGTTTATTCACAAGGGTAATTTCAGACAGACTGTCTACCTAAATAAGGGAGCTGGAACACCTACACTTTAATATTACAAATATACATGTAATTATGATTAATTCTGTGTCAAGGAAGGGTGTATGTAGCCTGAACTGTTCTATGGGGTGGCCAGTTAGTCACTTTATTGGGGTTGGCTATTTTGGTTGCTAAATGTGTCTGAAAAACATCTGGAACTATGACCATGGTGATCTCATGAACAATGTGATGATTAGCCTGTGAGTTATGCATGCAGAAATATTGCAGAATACACTTGTCTTTCACATTAAATAAACATAAAAAGTAATGACATGTGTGTTGTACATGTAACCCATGTTCTGCCAGCAACCTGGTTGCTTCAAGTCCTTACTTAATGCATTACATTGCACACAATGTTAACTTGCAGAATAGCAGTGAGACCATTGCTACTTTCTCTCTTCCTGCTGCGTTGTCTTATCCTGTGCAAATCCCAGCGGGAGTCACACTTCAAACAGCCTCTGGTAAACCGGCACATCACAGGCCCTCGTCATATTTCTGCCTAATACATCTTTTTAAATGATTGTGTAGAGCACAACATACTGTGTGTATCGCTTGTGTCCTCAAGGTCAGCTCTACAAGGTCAAAGTCCCTGTAGTGGTCACCCAGGCACCTGCGGGTACACACCCCTTCACCCAGCCAGCACATAAGCCACCTACCTGGAGAGATGCTTCTGTCCCTCAGCCAGCCTTGGTTCCTCTTATGCTGAACCCAGCGCCCGCTAAGGTCATGAAGCCATGCCCACCTCCTCCCAACCCTCAGCCCCCGAAGCAGAGTTCCCTCTTTCCTCCTCCGCCTCCTCCCAACCCTCAGCCCCCGAAGCAGAGTTCCCTCTTTCCTCCTCCGCCTCCTCCAAACCCTCAGCCCCCGAAGCAGAGTTCCTTCTTTCCTCCGCCGCCTCCCAACCCTCAGCCTCCGGAGCAGAGTTCGCTCTTTCCCGCAAGTCAGCCGAGTGTTGTTTGCCAGCAGCAGCCTTTTCCTGCAGCTCCTATAGAACCTCGGGTGTATAATGGGGAGCCCCGTCTAGAAGCAGCTCAGCCCGGCCTAGAGCCTGTAAACCCGGAGGTGTTGTCATCCACCTTCCGCGCTCACTTTAACGCCGCGGAGCCTTTGAATCAGACGTCGGAGTTGAAGGACAGCGACGTGGAAGATATCTTGAAAGAAGTGCTTGAGGAGGAGAGAAAGGAGGCTCTGATGGCAAGACACCTTCCCCCTTCAAACGCTGACAAACTGCCTGACACTTATGACAAGGTATGTTTATAAATAAGATTCATATTTGCAATTGTATTGGATGGATTTAGCTGTATTGTGAAATGGAGTCCTTGACTTGTAAGAGATTGTATCTCCTTCAGTTAACATGTAACAGCTAATGATGCAGTGCAATCCTTTTAACAGTGAGTGTGCATGTTTTCGGCCTTTAAAAAAACAACTGTAATGTTAACATAGTTCTCTCTGTCATGTCTACCAAGCCACAGTTTGACGGCTATAGCGAGCTGTTGGACATCGTACAACTGGATGGTGCTGCTGGCAACTCTGACATTGAGGATGAGGATGGGTTGCCTCTTGGCGAGGATGAATTCCTGGGTATGATCAACGCAGAGGCAATGAAGGCCCTGCACGAGGCCGATGGCAGCAGTGATGCCGACAGCATCTCCAGCAGTGACTGTGATGTGGTGGACGAGCTGGCCAACATAGAGGAGGAGGTGTGTGGGAGGGAGGAGGTGGATAGTCCAGGAGCAAGTATCAAGAGTCTACGTATTTTGCAGTAGATCTGTGTGTCTATCCCCCCTCCTAATACACAACAGTTGGACCGGTTTTCTACTGCAAACTGATTCAACTACAATCCTTGTTCAAAAACAGTTTTGGCTGGGTTGGGGATTCCAGTGAGACAAAAGGCACATGCGCTGGGTTCGCCCCTGGGGTCGCCATGGGGTCGCCATGGGAGCTCTTGGTCGCCCCTGGAGTGCTCGGGGTCATGGGTGCTCTTGAGTTTTCAGATGATGTGATTTGAAACCAAAACAGTTGTTTTGGTTACAAGATCAAAATATTCTGATTACCCCTTTTAATAATGTGTCACTGACAATCAGTAGATGGCACTATTGTTCAAATATTACATTTAGAATGTGTTCTCATCTCTTTATTCTGTTTTTTTCCCCAATAGGATCCTTTGAATTCGGGTGACGACGTGATTGAGCAGGATATCCCTGACCTGTTTGACACAGACAATGTGATTGTCTGCCAGTATGACAAAGTAAGAACCACATGTATGCTTACTTATTTGCCTTTTTCTAATGACAGTGCAGAGTAATATTGCATGTGTTGTTGTAGATTCACCGCAGTAAGAACCGCTGGAAGTTCCATTTGAAGGATGGAGTGATGTGCTATGGTGGGAGGGATTATGTATTTTCTAAAGCTATTGGAGAAGCAGAATGGTAATACACTCAGTCTGCTAAACAAATAACTGATGCAATAAAGAAATTGTGAAGATCTCAAGGAACGATGCATTTGTGGTGTAATGGCGTATTTTCCGTTGCTGAAAGTTGTTTTGCTATTTAATTTATTTCCTCATTGTGACTGGACAATGTAAATATTTATTTTCTGACATGGTCATCGTCTTTAACATGACCTTTTTCTGTAATTTCCTAATTTGTCATGTTTTCCCTTTTGTGTGTATTAAAATTACTGTAAGCATTCATCCAGCCCTTTTTGTCCTGTGCAAGTCCTGTGTTGTCTGACATGTGCAATATGTGATATTAGCCATCTGTGAGGGCTAAATTCCTGTTAATGCCTCATGTTGAATGAAATTATTACAAAATTAACATTTGTTGAATTCTATTGTCCCATACTGTACATCCAGTATGCTATTGATAGAAAACTCTTTAAATATGGTACAATGCAGATGTCATCCTCCAGGTTAGATTAGAAATTGAGAGGCTGATATTGAAGCCCCTCGCCATGTATATCTGTCATCATATGTTAATGTGACTGGACAGCAAATCATGTTTTTAGTAGCATTTGTAGAGAACCCACTGTACTCAACTCCTTATCTGCTTCGTTGTGCCTTTTTATTTATTTGTATATTGCAAATAATTCACACTTAAAGCAAATACACCCTTAATACATCTAATATAATGTTCTGTACATTTCCAGAAGTTTATAAACTAGCATTTTGCCTGACTTGATCTCAGCAATAAAAAACTTGTATTTGAGTTAATGCTCACAGTAAAACTGTCTTGTATTCAGTCTAATTTCTGATTATAATCCACAGTATTGCCCCCATCACTGTAGAGAAAGGGACTGCTCCTGTGAATGTGGTTTTTTAACTCTAAATGGTAATTTCTGAACTAAAGTATATCTTAAGTAATCTGCTCATCTTATGTAAAAGACCATCTTCACAAGCAAATTAGTTTGACATTTTCAACAATAAAAAAATCAGAGCCAATAGTTCAGAACAATCAAGATTAAAGTGCCAATCCTAACATATGCCAAATGAAACGGTCATGTGGTTCCCTTGTTCAGAAAACATCCCTGCATTTTTATGTGGTACGCATAGACACGTGAGTGAGGCTTCTTGGCTGACACTTTGTTAGTACTGCTGCAGACTGTGTGAGCCGCCAGGCCTTGTGATCTATAGAACTCTGCCGCTGAATGGCAGCAAGCCCAGCGACTGAGCAGGAGGCACACGTCTCTCCTGAATGCGCGTGTGAAGAGGGTGTAGAGGAAAGGGTTGCACAGGGAGTTGATGGGGTAAAACAGTACGAGCAGGATCTTCGAGTGGGACACCGTTATGAGTGGCATCCGCAAGGCCGCCGAGATGGCGAAGAAGGAGATGGGCGCCATGCACAGGAAGTCGGTGAAGATGAGAACGGCCATGCGCTTGGCGAGCTCGGTGTCTCCGTGCCGCGTGGCAAGCTCTGGGTTGTGGACGCTTACGTAAATGCATACGTAGCAAAAGCATATCGTGACGAACGCGATCACGTTCAGAATCAGCACTGCCATCACGTAAATGTGTGAACTCAGCGTGTCAATGTCCATAGGCAGGCAAATGCTCACTTTGCTGTAGCTGCTGACCCCCATGAGAGGAAGTAGGGCGACCAGGAGAGAAAAGCCCCAGCCTGCACCCATCATGGCCACCACGTGGCGTAGACGCAGGCGTTTGTTTAAGTGCATGGCGTTGGTGATGGTGTGCCACCTCTCCAGGCTAATTACAGTCAGGGTGAACACTGAGAGTTCACTGGCAAACACGGTCAGAAACCCTGCTATGCTACACCCTGCGCCGGTCTGCCAGTCAGTGGCATAGTTGTAGTACTCCCGGCGAGAGTGGTAGTCCATGAACGCGATGAGCATGAGGTACAGGCCCATACACAGGTCAGCAAACGCTAGGTTACACATTAGAAAGCGGGATATTGTTAGCTTCTGATAGCTAACGAGCAGGATGAGGAGCACAGCCAAGTTCCCAGCTACAGCGAGCACTGTAATGATCCAGGTGAGAGAACGCAGGGAGGTGTAGCCCAGAAGGTCTTCGCAGGGGTTAAAAGCATCAGGCTTTGGAGTGCACTTGATGAAGGGGCTGTTGTTGAGACAATCGAATTCCAGGTCTGGATACTGGAAGTTGATGTCATTAATACCATTTGCAGTGGACTCCCTGGGGAATAGGTAGAGATTAACAAGACAACTATGTATGTGAAACTGGACACGTATGTATTCAAATGAAATTAAAATATAGGAGGTACACTTTAAATTACCATCCGGTATTTACTGGGTAATAATTGTGTAACAAAAAATGTATTAAGCATAAGTATAGGGTATGATTCTATACATTACTAAAAAAATACTGAGTATTTTTCCAATAGTATACAAATAATATACCTAGAATTACAATTTAAAAATCATTGTACTTGTAAATGCAATTATAGGTTACTTACAGGTATGATACTGCACTACGTGTATTTCCTGGTAATTTACAAACAGGAAGATGTCTTTTTAATTTTATTTGTTAATATAATTATAAGTTACATACAGGTATGATACTGTACTAAGTGGGTATTTCTGAGTATTTTACAATCAGAAACAAGTTTTTTTTATTTATATTTATTTTATGTTTATACATACACAATATATAGTTACACCTCATATCCCATATTTGTACATACAGTATATTTACAAACACAGCCTATCTACTCACATTCTTCAATATTTATGTATACACATACACAGTATGTACATACACATATATAACATACATACATACTGTACATGCATATATACACAAGTAAGATTTATTATTCATTGTACTGAAGGTAATTCTAGTTTATTTACACATTTTAAGTATGTTTTAGATGTTTCCCATCTGGGTAGTGTGCAGCACTGTCAACGCTCCGTTTCCTGCCTCCTCGGGTCATCAGCCTTACCTTTGTGTCGTCATCACACAATGGGTCCTCTGCATACAGCACCATGCTTATCTGTTTTAGGCGCTGTTAATGCACCCTGCAAGATTGTAATATTCAGTGGGTGCCTCACAAGAATGTTGAGAAATTAACATTCTATAAAATGAAGGACAGATTAATTCCCTGCAATGTCCTGGAACTTCGTAGTTAGTAGACTGCATGTACTTTCCTGTACCTTTCTTGTAAGTACACTGCACTATAGCCTGTGCGGGCAGTAATTTAAAGTGAAGCTTAGTACCTTAACCTTCCTGTAACAAAGTAATAAGTAACATGTAAGTATACCATAGTACCTGTAATTTCCTGTAAGCATACTGTAATATAGGCTGTGTGGTAATTAAAAGTACAATGAATAAGAAATCCTAAGGGATGTTCCTGTTTGTAAATTACCAGGAAATACCCACTTAGTACTGTATCATGCCTGTAAGTAACCTATAATTAAATTTAAAGTACAATGATTTTGAAATTGTAATTCTATGTATATTATTTGTATAATATTGGTCAAATAATGTTTTTGTTACACCATACTTACCAACTAGTAAGTACCGTGTGGTAATTTAAAGTGTTACCAAAAAGTATACAGTCTCACATGTCTGTTTCTTTGACATCACATATCTTTGTGAAGTTCTTAAACTTGCTTTCCCTTCAAAAGAGTAAAGAGTTAAAATACAATGTGTTTTTATTTTGACCAGTGTTATATGATATTTATGAAATAATTAATTGTAATTCACAGGTATGAACTGTATTATAGTCTGTCTGTCTGCCTATCTGTCTGTCTCTGCAGGCGATTAGTACATGACTTCAGGCTTACATGAATAGAACGCTAACATATCTGTAGCAGCCGGGAGTGATACAGTACCTCTGTTTGTGTCGCCAGCTATGGAAGGCACAGCAGTGGCTGGGATAGGTAAGCTCTGCTTCCAGGAGCTCTGACAGGCTTTCCAGGGGAGGAAGAGTCTTGAGAGCATATGCAGAGACAGCCTTCAGAGACCTCACCTGCCTCAGACCTCTATGCGGTAGGGAACTTAGAGGTGTGGAGGAAATGTCCCTGCACATGCATGTAAAATGAACACAGTATAGAGTTAGATTTATACACTGGTGGCACCCAGAAACAATAAATCCAGCCTAACTTGTCATTATATCATGAGCAATCTTGAGTTAAAAGTGTCCTTTTGATTTTGGTGGTGGGAAATGCTGGTTAGGCATTGCTAGCACTGAATCTTTCAAGCGATGGCGAAAGTGTACCCTAAATAAAGAATTGTCATTCAGAAAGGCGTGTGTCATATCACCAAATAATTATTTTAAATATGAATGAGGTGATTACTCTGTTTACCCTCTTATTGTAGTAATACAAAGATACAATGTGTGGATCATATAGATAGGCCAACAACAGAAAGACACCTGCATTAAATAACCTATTTAACCTTATTATCTTGGGTTGTTTTTAACCTGGGCACATTTAAGTATAATAGTATACACACACACACACAACACACAAAACAACATTTGTACATCTCACACATTTAAAAATGTCTTTCAACCATAATGTCCTCTGTATCAAAACATGATGAGTGTGAATCTAATATTCCAGAGAAACATCTAAGACCATGCCTCAGATGTTTACTTACAGTTTATGGTTAATTTTCAACCATTTTCAACCAAGTATTCAACAAAACTGCTTTGTTAGTTGTTGATACGGATATTGTTTCATTCCATTTCCAACCATGGCTCGTAACAGGATAAAATAGTTAGGAATATTTATCTGCCTCTTCACAGACCCATTTCAAACATTATTGTTGCATTATGCTGGTTTTACAACAGTATGTCATACATTTTTATTATTTTTGTTACATATTCCTTAAATATTTGAACTGAAGATATCTAAGTATTCTTATGTTAGTACTAAATTCATATTGAAATTAACAAGCCTTTCTTTTTTTAGTTATTGTAATAATTGGTCAGGAAGTCCAATCTTGCTCCTTAAAATATTAAAACCAAGAGTAGCTATAACTCAGTTTTCACACCAATTGATATTCCTTTCAGGGCTGTAGCAATACTGAGCAAGAGATACATTATCATCAGTATCTTACAGAATATTTGGTCCTGAGGCTCCATCAAAGGCACCTTCTTGGATTTCACTCAGATATCTGTTATCTCTTAGAATTCTGTAAAATAAAAACAACTTTTACACAAAAATCTATGCAATCCATGCTATAGCATGTCTCTGTTATTGTTTCATTTGAATACAGGACCCAAAGGTTTACCCTGGTAAAAAAAAAAACAACAAAAAAAACATTGTTATACTTTTACATTATCTTCACAACCTGACATGGAGGAGAAATATCATTGTTTGTTAGACTGTAGGGAGAATGGTCACAAAACAAAATATGTCCAATCTATGTTTTGTCTTACATAATGAATATTGGTACATACTGGTTTTTTTATTATAAAAGAAGGCCTTCGACAAGAAAAAACCTAATAACAACCAAATTGACCCATCCCATAACGTAATGAATAGCACATTAAATAACAAAATTCCTGTAATTTGGATTAACACAACGTGATTATAAAAACACTTACAGGGTATTCAGCTTTGTCCCATTAAATGTGTGAGAATATATTTTCTTGAAGCCATTTCTGACCAGGTTCCTGTCAAGGACACAGTTTCATAAATCTTAGATGGCAGTCAGAAACATCTAAATCCAAGTTCCCAAGATTGAACATTCAATTATGTAAGCACACAGTTAGACATACTAAAAGCCTTTCTCATGAATTATGCGTGTTCGTGGGTCACAGCTCAGATAACTAATAGTAATAAAATAAATATGGGTCTTGTACTAACATGTCGACATACTCCTCTGTGATACCCTGGAAAGAATTGGCAGGAACGGTGTCAATCTTTTTGTTGTCAGCCATTTCTCTGCAGAAAGGGAATATAAAATTTAACAGGGTGAATTAGTTAAGAAGTTACATTTGAGTCAAAATAATTAGAGCTAAGATTGATATGATTAAAACTGTGGCCCTGTATGAAGAATTTTGGCCAGAGTTGGTGGCACTGTGGCTTTTATAGATGCGAGTAGTTCAGGGAATGCACCATGAGCAGAGTTTTTGTGTAAAGATGCATATTGAAACTATGCATTGTTATTGTTAAAAGGCAACAGCTATTTATTGCAGTTACCTGAGAATGCATGAAAAGCGTATTAGACATTTAGACTCTTAATGTCCGGGCAATACAACAAATGCGTGTAGTAGCCTTTCTTGCATGCATGCAAAACAATTATGTTCTCTTTTAAAATATGATTTCACAAATGTCCCAATTCTTCATTATGGCGGTGGACAAGGAAAGCAAATAAACATTTTATATATGATATGGCCTATAATTTTGGCATAAGTTAATAGCAGCTAAATTACATTTTACATTACATTTTTTTAATATGGGCCTTCATGAAAGCAAAAACTAAAACTGTTATGATTTGATGACATCATTTTTTTCTTGTGTAACTGCGTAGGACATGAAACGGTGTGCAGCTCTAATCCTATACAGAACTGATAATGAATGTTTAAGGTGTGTTTAATAGTCTGCTCTGCTATGCACCTACTACCTTCCTTCATAGTATAGGCCACGGGACTTTTGTCATGTAAAATATCACAATTCTATAATAACACAAAAATGATAGCTGTCTCATATTTGTGCTTGATGCCGATTCTCTCAAAATAAAGAAATGATGTCACTCTGTCCCCATTAATTGAACACAAACAAACAGCTTTACTATGTAGCCAAAACATTGTGGCAAGCAGCATGTAGAAAAAACACATGAGAGCAAATAGTGCTGATGACGTTGATAGTCTTAATCAAGGATGGGAAAAATCCAAGGCTTTATTGTACTTGTGCTACTACCATTATCTACAGTATAATGGTGTCCTGACAGAATTAGTAAGCAAACAGCACAGCGATGGCACCCTGACACACAGTCACAAACAAGGCCAACAATGCAGTGCAAATACAAGCATATGGAACTTAATGTTACACAAAATACAAACTGAACGCAAGGAACTTTGGGAAAAGGGATATGGCATTTCGCCCCCTTTGTTTTGACCTGGTTTGACCTGGTTTCTCTCCCTGTTCTTGACACAAACTTGCCACAAAATCTCGCAGCCCAGAGGTTCTCAAAGTGGGGGTCGATACCCGCCGGGGAGTCGTGAGACAGCGGAGAATCACAAGATGATTTGCAGAAATGAAATAATATTGGAAAATGATTAGAAATAGGATATTTTAGCCACAATTGTTAATAGTGGTACATTTTATACATTACTTTGATGTATTCTGCTACTAGACAAAATTAAAATATGATCAAATAATATGACTTATGCTTCTTATACCTCTGGGGGTCGCGGGTCATTGGCATTGTTGTTTTGGGGGTCGCAAGCTGAAAAGTTTAAGAACCACTGTTGTAGCCTATCAACATGAATCAATCTTGTCAGAGACTTTTCATTCAAAGTAAACTTTGAAGTGGCTCTATATTACATTTTCTGCCACTAGATGTCGCACTGTCACCAGCATCTCAGACCAAAACAGATGCGTGGGCCACAATACACACCAGCAGACAAGTAAGGAAAGAACAGAAAGGTTTGGATTACAACAGACACACATAGTGTGATGTTACAATACACACAGAGTGTGATGTCGTTCCCGGATGGGGATGCCAATACTCAAATATGTTTATACTATTACATCGTTATTTGCAACGATATCAATGTTTAAACTACAGGACCTTCAATCAAAATAGTTACAGCTAGTTCCGCAGCCTCCCCCAAATCCCAATGCCCACCCACTAATGTAAAGGCGTGAATTATAGAAGCTAAACCGCCTTAGTGATGTCCCTGATTATAAAAAAAACCCCTTTGTTGTCATTAGAAATAAGACGGTGTACTCACAAAATGAATGTTGACACCAGAGAAGAAACACTTGTGAAGTCTGGAAAATGCACCATGCCTGTGTTGCAGATGCTTCTATAAGAAACGACATAAACGATACAACACACATTAAGTTAACAAAACAGGCTCAACAAGCTAATTAATACTTGATACATTGTGATGAACAATGCATTATTATGAATCAGTCTTACAAGTACTTCAGCTTGGGCAGGTCAGTGAAGGCTCCCTTTTTAATAACCTTCAGACTGTTCATGTTCTGTACTGCACTAAAGAAAAACAAAAATACATCAAGATAATATTGTATGATCATTATGACTACAAGGATTTTCAAAGTTCATATTCAAATATTAGTTCATACTAAAACAAAATTCTCATCTGTGGCATGCAATATTAAAGTGGCAGCATCTCTAAGTGATTTGTGGTGAAGGTGATACTTACATTTCTGTCAGATTGTGAAGAGAGAGGAACGCATGTTTCTGCAGCTGTACTATACTGTCACTCTGGGAAATGTCACTACAATGACAAATAAACAACACGTCATGACAATTTGGTAATAGTATCTCCTTGTGCGACCACTTTAGTATGCAAAATGCAAGAGGTCAGATGTTTTTAAGTGTTTGATATAACATGCTGATCACATTATAATGTAAAACTTTGACCTGCCTACTGGTGTTGTTTGTATGTTAATATCAGGACTGTGCAATTAAATATATATTATATGTACTGTATATATGTGTACTGTGTA
>JAODLL010001092.1:0-13461 GCA_026546735.1 Forbesichthys agassizii | reverse complement strand
TACCCGGGACACTGGGTGCCTGGAGGCAACAGAGACGCGGAGCGAGGCGGGCTTTAAGCATATTCCCCCCCCCCCGCCCTCACAACGCCACCCTGTTGCCCTCTGTCCCGCTCTCAGCTCTGGTCTGGAGGAAATTAAGTCTGGTCTCCATTTCCCCCCTGCCTGCCTGTCTGCCTGCCTGCCTGCCTGTCTGTCTGCCTGCCTGCCTGTCTGCCTGCCTGGCTGAGCTCTAGACCTCATCCACACTAAGGCCTTGGAGATGTGGGCGAATAAGCCGCTAGAGGCTAAGGAGGAGGCCATCAGCCGTCGCAGCTACTTAACCCGCTGTGCTCCCTGTGGAAGCAGCGCTTTACTCGGCATCATTACCGCATGGACCTGTGGCAGCTGGCAGCTATTCATCACTCCCCTGCAGTACACATACGCTGCACACACACGCCCAAGGCTGCTAGGGCCACTGCAAGGGTATTCGCTGTGACCTTTGACTTGTGCCTGCATAATGAGAATCCGGCGTGGGCAGCCCGGAGAGAGGAGGGCACCGTGACCCAGATGGTGCCGGTGCCCAAAGGGTCAAATGAGCATGTTGCCGTCCCTGTGCCTGGGAAGAGGTGTGTGAGCGTACAGTACAACAGAGAGGGATGTGCTCCCCGTCTTGGCGGGAAAACGTCCAAAGACGGCCGAGGCGGCTCTTGCAGCTCCCAGCTGCACCGACCCAAACTCCGGTAGGCTTTGTCTTGTGTAGAAGAAAGACTGTGAGGGTCCGCACATAGCCCGGGAACGCCATCGTGACCCCTACCACTCACTCTACTTTACCACCAACCACCAATCAGGGATGTATAGTTTATGTGCTGCCGACAGTGACTGTGCCTTTTGTAAAACCATGTTCTCATTGGTTGAAGGTGGTCCAATCGCCCACTTATGTTATTCCCCAGAAATCAAAAAAAATTTTAACATGGCAAAATGTGTATTTTTTATTATTAACCTGTTTTGCATGTTTCAATGGTGTTAGTGGTTGCTTTGTATATTTATACTGTATGTTTGATATATGTAATGCTACAGTATAACTATGCTACTGTATGTACTTTGTGTAAGTCTGTTTGTGCACACATACATATGGTCAAAAAGTGTGAAGACCACTGCCTAACAAGGTGTGCAGGAGTGGGGAGACAGCTCATTTAGAGACAGCTGAATGCTGACCTGCTCTACGGAGAGCTCCTTGCTGGCTGCCCCGGATATCTCGCAGATCCTGTCGGCATGCCGCTCCAGGCTCAGCGCCACCACCTTCTCCAGTGTGAACCCTGGGCTGCTCTCATCAAAGCTGCACTGCAGCTCGTGGCGAATCTGCTGCCAGTGCCTGGGGAAAGAGGTTTGCATTGCGCCGGTCAGCATCGAGCTACAAAGTTGACAACGCAGCGGAGTAAACAAACCGCGGGCCGTTTGCCGCGTCCCTGTGACAACCCCTGCTTATAGCGGCCAAACACAAACGTATATACAAAACCAGGACGCCTGCTGACATAGGAGGGGTGAGATATGCTTGTTTGACAGAGGCAATACTGCTCTGATGGAGGAGATCATTAGCACACTGACTGGCTAGCATAACTGACAGCTGGCACAGTGAGCGAGAGAGATGGAAAAGTGAAATAGAGGGGTGGTTGTGACGGTGGTGGAGGGGTGGGGGCAAAATCTGTGCCAACTATCACCCTCTGGCTGTGCTCAGGCATGTTTTAATCACAGCCACACTCTTCGCACAAGGCAAGCCCTTGACATTAGCAATAAGACACATGGGCCCTTGCTTAATATCGACAAGACGCTGTGCTTTCTCTTTCATTACCCAGCCAGCCAGGGGGTGCGCGCACAGGGAAGGTGAAGCGGGGAACAGATGCTTTGTTTCCACCCTCGCTGTTGCTTTTTTGCGTTTGGGTGTCACATGTAATCCGCTGTTTATTGTCGGGTTTCTCTGCAGGTGCGGCAAGATATTTTCGGGAGGTTACATCACTGGTGATGAGGCCCTTCCCCACCTTCGGTGTCATAACAAAATAAGTCACCCAGCGGGAATCGGCCTGCTATTCTGCAGACGTCATCAGTAACTGTGGATCCAAATGGGACGGGACTGGGACAGTCAAGTCTGGCCAGCACAGTCTGAAGCTCCCAGATGAACAAGTTGTGCAGATGACATGATTATATACAGTAAAGAGCTTATGCTACAGGCCTGTATGCCCGGCGTTTACTCCTCTGCCAGATGTTCCCTTAAGTTAAGATAAAAGGAAGAGAAAACCCCTTAACTCAGGGTTTGAAGTTAACGGGAGACCTTTACTTAATTAACACACATAATAACGCAAGAGGAAATACAGTGCATTGGGAGATAGATTTCAATATTGAGACTTTAGCTGCTCCAGAATTTGGTTTATACCAGCATTGTTATTTTGCTTTGATCTACAGGAGTGTGTTCCTGCACTTCTCTACATAGCTCGTTCTCTACCCTATTCCTACAGTCACACCAGTGTGTATGAGTGACGCTGTGGGCACAATACCACGAAATACTCACTTACAGTAAGTACACTTACTGGTGAAGTAGTAGCGTGTTATATTGTAATGGTTCATTACAGTACCTGTCTCTCATGGCAGGGTTTCTGAGGTCGGTGATGAGCGGCATGGTTTTCATGAACTGCTCGATCTTGTTCTTGGAGACCTCGACAACAGGCCAATGCTTGTCCTGTCAGCAGAAAACAACACACAGGCTGTTACTAAGAGCTTAACGAGATGACATTGCACACCACTACATTTAGCACACACAATATAGTCACAGGACAGACACACCATAGATGTGTTTGTTTTGTTTGTTATTTCAATAATATTACACTGTACTGTACATGCATGACTGCAGCTTAAACTATGCCAATCTACTGTAAAAAAGTATGCAGACACAAATAAATAAATATATAAATACATATATTTATTATTTCTATATAAATGTATTGTAAGTAAATGCATTATTTATCGTGACAGAAACAAGTACAGCAGGTTAAAGTAGTACTGTATGTACTCTAATACCTTCAGAGATGCACCAGTGAGAGGTGATACAGATCATATTTTAAAGTAATATTTCCATAAACTCCAGTACAGTCATTACACACTTGAAGCTTTGCCTATAATTACCATGACATCCACCAGTTAGAAGGAACCCCTTTGAGCATAATTCGCAGCACCATTTTGAGTACACAGCCCAGCATGCCTCTGTATATCCCCCAGTCCGCCCCCACTGGTGGACAAACAGACCTTTCCTGTGCCACTGGTGGTCCTGGACTGACCTTGAGTTCTCGGCTGAGCTTGTGCAGGTCCCTGAACATGGCCTGTGCTGTGCTCTCCATGGCTTCTGTCTGCAGTGTGGCCACGTGGCCCGCTTTCCACTCGCTCCACGAGACGCTCCACTGCTGCGTGATCTCCCATACCTGCTGTAGCTGCTCCAGATCCTGCACGCCACAGCACACACACACACACTATATTTACACGGCCCACACACTTTATGGAAGGTCGTCTTTCACAACAAGAGACTGTGGTTCCTTAAAAATCCATGGATAATACGCTTCTGCAGCCATTGTCAGGCTGCCATGCTGCACTGCACAATAACTAAAACCCAGGCAGGCAATTGAGCTGATCGACAAAGGCGCGAGCGAGGAGAACTAAAACTCCAGACCTCTCCAATTCTATTGAGCATAACATAATAGCATGGAAGCCTATCAAATGCTGCTAGGTCAATGGACCGCAATGAACAAAGTTCAAACACGCTGATCAAAATATGAAGGTAAAAAAAAAAAAAATCTAAATTGAGTATTGAGCCAAAAGTTTTACGTACTTTAGAAGCACTCTCCTCGGTTAGTCTGGACTTACCATTATTGCTGAAAGCAGCGTTACACAACGTTGGAGTTTTAGTGTGAAACTCCTTCCCCATATGACACCTGTAGATGTTGTATGGGGAACCACACTGTACAACTCGTAGGCTCAAACTTGTGCCCTCAGCGCAGATACAGTACAGTATAGTACAGTATGTGGCGTTTTGTACAGCTGTGGATCACCACATTAGCAGTGAGCTAGGGAGGACATTCGGGGTAATGGGGGCGCTATGGTATAACCTGACGCGACCGATGGTTCGTTACACTCTGGGAAGCTGGTCATTTAAACTGTTTCAAAAGGGCACGTGCTTTCAAAGAACACTTGGCGACTGGATGAACGATCCAGTTACGTCTATCACGTCTTTCAACAGCGAAAACATGTCACCCGTCGAGAAAAGCTTTCAGTGCCGTTCTTTGCACTTCTTTCAATACTGTGCATGCAATGCAGGGACGCATTACCAAACCTTGCTAACAGGAGATCATATATACTAAGTTGTGAATTACAGTGGTGTTTTTCATTTTTTTATTTCCTTGTTAATAAAATCTGATTATTGACTGGAGTTTTAAAGCAAAAATATAAGTTCGAGACAATATTTGGATTTTCTAGCCAAATTCAACGTACTGATATCTCAAAATACAGGTCTCCACAAGTGAAGCTGACAGTCTGCTGACTCTACGGGGGTGTTTCAAAAACACTGTTCCCCAATGTGACATGGCTGAGTCAGTGTTTATCCTCGGGACAGTTACAGTACATAGTTACATGATCACACTAGTGTGGACATTCTCTGTTGCGACCAATGTGAGACTAACCTCAGGACTGTGTGTGTGTGTGTGTGTGTGTGTGTCTTCTGACCTTCTCAAGGGCCTGCACGTCTCTGGAGGGAGGATGTCCAATCTTGAAGATGCTTAGCCCTTGGTGGATGGCAGCCTCCTCCGCTTTTAAAGTCTCCAGATGGCTTCGCTGGACCTGGATCTGCTCTAAGGCAGCCTCGCTGCTCACCTCGCTGCTAAATGGGCCTGAACAGAATGCATGGAAGAATGCTTATGCACAGGCACACACACTGTGTACTGTACAATGCACTTTCATAGGGATCTGTTTGAAGTCCTGTAATACATTTCTATATGGCATTGAGCAAGCCTGTGCTTAATATGTGGAACATGGGAAATGTCAGCTTGGCTACCATCTCTGTCTGACTGAAGATATAAGCTATTTAAATATTATGAAAATAAGCAGACGTTTTTATCTAAAGTTAAGTACAATTATTACAGTACAGTGCTATGGAGAAGATAAGGGTCAGGTGTCTTGCTCAAGGGATGTAGGCCGGGCTTGTTGGTGACTGAACCCACAACTTTCCGGGTGAGAGCCCACTCACCTTAACCCCTGCCACTATACTAATGATTCGCTCTACAGCCCATTCATAGTTGCGGCATGTTTGACTGGCAATGTACACGCGTGTGTGTGTGTGACATTCAGGGAGTGCCACGTTGCCATGTTCCACCAGAAAGAATGAGCAGAACTAAATATATTGTATACTGCAAGTCCCTATTGTACTGTAGGTTTGAACATAAAGGGGATTTCTGCACGATGCGGTGAAAACGATCATGAGCTAAGGGTGTGCGTTCAAATCAAGTCATAAGAGCAGTGCATGTATCCCATGCATAAAGCATCAAGCAATATTTCACAGCGTGCCCCGCCATTTGCTTGGCCTGAGCCTATTTGAGATAATGAATAATGATTTATGGCATAATGCTATAATACATAGTATGAAACAGCCAACGGTGTCACATCAAAGCGCTCTGACAAACAGCTGCGGCGCTATTAAGGAGAGCGACAGGAACGGAATGAGAGCAAAAGAGGAAATGAAATGAAACGTGGTTCAAAGTTAGATGGGAGGAGGATAAGTAATGGTTTAAACTCTAATGGTCAAGGTTGAGAAACAGACATCGCAGTTTGAATAAATATGAGTGTGAAAGGAACGGGGAGAGAAGAGAGGAAAGGGAAAGATTAAAGGCGAAAAGGGTGGGAGGGGAGGGTTGCTGGCCGATGGCCCAGGTATGCTGTCTGGACCCTGTGCTTGGCTAGGTGGGGGGGGGATGGGGTTGCTGCAGCTTGCTCGCTTGGTGGTGTGGCATTTGGGATTTAAGGGATGTTTCATCTCCAGTCTCCGCCCCCCTCTATTTGGCTGCTCCGCCTTTGCCCTTACAAGCTACTCTTACTGTATAGACGGTGGCCTAGTGCTGACACACAGCGTTCACATGTGGATCTGCTTCTACTTAGGCCCCCAGACGCCTTCACTCTCTGTGTTGGATGCAAGCCTGTGTTACAGTAAGCAGAGGCCTAGCGTTGAACCACTAGCATCTCTAAGGTTCTTTTACCATTTACTAATGTACAGTTCCAGTGTTAATCATCTGTGTTAAATGGCTCTCTTTTCTTGACAGCATTTTCTTGAAGAAATATAGTACAAAATATATTTAAAAAAATTATATTTGGATTTTTACCTTCTTTGACAAATCGTCATTTTGAAACACCTGCAACAGCTGAGCTTACGGTATATGTCCCTGTGTAAATTATTAGTATTATATTTGTTCAATACAGAACATAACAATAGCATTGCCCTCCATCATATCGGCTGAACTACAAGCTGATTGGACCGGCCTTTAGACCAATCATGTAAGTTTGCCGTTTTTAAACGGAGCGCATCCGGGCTGACTTGCAGAGTGAGACCATGGGGCGTGAAGGTTTTCTGGGACGCTCTGCAGTGACCGTGTAGTTGTGCTCTGTTTTACTTCCTGAATGTGAATGGAAAAGGCGAGGTGCGAGGTAATGACACGGAAAACAAAGAGGGAAGCGTTTGACCAGTGTGTTCCTACATGATGCCGTGGGAGAGTCATCGCTCTCCCTCTCTCTCCCTCTTTCCCTCTCTCTCTCTCTCCATCTCTCTCTCCCTCAGTGCCCTTCACAGAGGCAGGCGCCAGCGATGTGGCTGACCCAAATGACTGGGATATTAGTGGGAGTGGGAAAGAAGAGGAGATGCCCTCCGCTGAATACTGATGAAGGCTGGCATGAAAAAATGCTGCCTCTTGGCCTCATTAACCTGCGTAGCGTCGCCTTTGTTTTGCCCCACACAGTGCCTCCAAACACACGCACGCACATGCACACGCACACACATACATACACACACACACACACACGCGCGTGCGTACTGCATCCTGTCGGAGGAAATAACGTCAAGTGGAGTAGGGGGGTGGGGGGGGGGTGGAGACACAGGGGCTTCGAAGAGCTCTGGAACAGTTCCCAATGTGGGGGATGGAAGGAGAGAGAGAGAGAGAGAGAGAGAGAGAGAGAGAGAGAGAGAGAGAGAGAGAGGGAGTAACTAGAGGACTTCATCTGCTCTTAATGCTGGACTTGGTTACAACGCGAGGGGGAGAATCAATTGATGGAGATGTCACAAATGCCACAGAGGAAGGTAATGCTATGGGACGTATTGGAGATAAACTAAACAGACACCCCTGTCTACTACCTGCATGATGTAGCGTGTGTGTGTGTGTGTGTGTGTGTGTGTGTGTTGTTATCTTGAGGGCCTGCGCGTAATGTGTTCTTCACCCTGCGACAAAGCGACCGGCTGCCATTCATTTTAAATGAGAGCAGACGCTTGACGATGTCGCCCCTGCAAGCTAGCTAGGCGGAGTGAAGAAAGACTTAAGGTTCATTTCATGCAAATGAAATGAGCGACTACCAATGGGAGTGAAGGTAGGGTGACAAACGTTTTTGAATACAGAGGAAAGTCTCCTATACATTTTCCTAGCGAGTAGGCTATGGCAGTTTACAATATTTTGCCGCAATATAATTGATATGTTGACTGCAACATTTTTTATACTGTATACTTTGACCTCACACCATTTTTTACAAAAAGGAATTGAAAGACACTGGCTAGGTTTCTGTAAAAAGAGAGGGAACGAATTTTAGGCTAGCAGTTTTATCAAGCCTGCTAGCTTAAGCCTTAAGCCTTCTCGTTTAGTTCTGTATCCTGGTAACCACAAGCCCAGACACTGCCATTTTAGCGACGAGCAGCGAGCCTGTCGCTCTCCATTTGTCGTCCGTGTGAACGCGAGAGCGCGTGCCCCTCAAACACTCTTCTCTACTCCTCCCCGACAGGCACGCGCACAGCACCCCTCTCTCCCACGCCCACACACACAGGCACGGAAGTTTAGAGGGCCAGTCAAGGTCTGGCATGATGCCACAGTGTGCACACTACACACACTCATGCATCATACATGGGTTACACCAGCACCACCAGTCTTGGAGCGTGAACACACAAAGCCACATACTGTATTCCCTGCAGAAAGAGGCGCAGGGAGATGCAGTACATGGATATGAAGCTGGCACGCACGCACGCAGCATCAATTATTGATGTTATTGATGTGCACCTGTGGTTTTGAAGTCCTGCATGGCGCTCTGCGTCCTCTTCTTGAACTCCTCTGCGGAGGAGAGCAGTCGACCCCGGAAGTGCTCCTTGTGCTTCTTCAGGGCCACGCTGCATTCAGCCACCTCCCCCTGGAACCACAGCCACAGGCCGCTCAGGGAGTCCAGCATCTCCTGTGCCTGTGGGAGGAGAAAGGTTGGAGGGTGGGCACAGGTGAACAGCTTCATTAAGCCTAGTTCTTTTTAACTGGCAGCGTCTGATGCGCGTCGACGCCAAGGCTTAGAACGTCGTTCTATTTCGTGGGCGTCAAAGCCATAAACGTGCACTGAATGTCTGCAGATTGCCGCCTCTCCCTTCAATGCCTGAGGAAGCGCTGCCCCACACATTGGGAATGCATTGCGAAAGCTAGGATACTGTTGATGTGTGCACTGCAGTCCACACCTCTTTGTTTGTGTTCATGTTTACGAAGCCAGGGCAGTGTAATATTTGATCAGCACGCACAGAGAATGGTAAATTAGTGGACTGTGAGCTTAGAATCGCTTACTAAAAAGTGACCCCTGACGCTATTTTAAACATTAAGACAACAGAAAACCACAGTTTTCTATGTAACAAGAGCAGAACATGACACTCCCTCTGTTCTTTGTTAACATAGCCGGGCAGCGGAATGTGTGTGTGTGTGTGTGTGTGGTCCACAGAGTATTTGATTTGGTCTGAGGTGCTTAGTCTGCCATCTAGAGGCAGAACATCATAGAGACTCTTTAAAAAGTTGTATATGTGATTGTAAAAGTATCCCTCTTGTATTGTTATTTTTAAAACACTGTTCGTCTTTGAGAAATATTCTGGTCAAGAATGACAGACAGGAAAGTCTAGACCTCAAATCAATGTCAAGTCCATCATTACCACACAGTAACACTTAAATCACAAATCACTTAACAAGTTTCATCTATATTTGCCACTTTCCCTCCTTTCTGAGGCAAAGCTATGTGTGTGCGCTGGTGTGCACGCAGACAATCGCAGGTGTCATGTACACATACAAATAAATATCAAGGGAGAATCCACTCCTCTGTTCTGCTGTTACATCTGCTAGGCTTTAGATGTGTTCAATTATTGATAGATGCTGTCTGATACAACAAATACATAAATAAATACATGCATACAGAAACATTAATATTATTAAACATTATTTCCCAAGCATATGCTAATTGAGACTGTTATGAAGAACAGAAAAGAAGTGCAGAAATGATAGAATCTTCAAAACTTTTCAAATATAATCAGTAAAAGTCATTGTGAAATACACACATATCTGCACTCATGAGAAAGGACCTGTATTGTTACAAGCGCTTGTAACAATACGTGCGTGCGTGTGTGTGTGTGTGTGTGTGTGTATGTGTGTGTGTGTGTGTGTGTGTGTGTGTGTCTGTGTGTGTGTGTCTGTGTGTGTGTGTCTTCGGCGTGCTGCGTACATCCTGCTCCACGGCGACCTCGTATTTTTCCAGGATGGTGAATTGCTCCTGGAGGGGACGGATCAGAGCCTCTTTCCTGGCCAGGTCAGCCTGCACTGCCTCCAGTAGATTCAGGCTCTCCACTAACTCTGCCAGGGCTTGTGGAGTCTGTCTCAGCCTACACACACACACACAGGACCAGATGGAGACACATACAGACATAATACTGTACTGGTCAATAGAGCGGTAATCTGATCGTCTGATAAATCCTTGGACTGGTGTTCCAAACAGGCTTACACTAACTGGAAGACAACGCTAGAAGATTACAAGAGTATTTCTGTAATATTTTGGTATCAGCCAACAATTACAACAATGGAAATTCCACAATCTAAAAAAAAAAAACACAATAAAAAAACAACAACATTTGGACAGATTTCCCATAAATACTAACTAAAAAAAAAAAGAGGTTACACTGAGGTGACTAAAATAGCATTGTGCTAGCATACCGTGTGCGTAACCAATCTGTTTTGAACCCATTCTCCCAGGCAAAATCTACGAGTAGTGTACCGTTAATAGATATGTTCAGCTTTCAAAGTGATTACAGCCCTGCTGGGAACTGTCATGTGACTTCCCACATGACCACGTAGGTAAAGGTGGGAGAGCCCAACCCACCTCATGGCATTGTGGTGCAGGTAGGTGTGCAGGTCTCTGAGTCGTGTGGTGGCCACCCCGCTGAGCAGCTGGGTGTATTTGTCCTGCCACTCGCTGCAGTGCTGCACCAGCGACGTCTTCAGAGGCACGCAGTCTAGCAGAAGGTACCGGATGGCTGTCTCCGTCTCCACCTTCTGGATGTCGCTGGCCTGCTCCATGTACCTGGAGCCAGAGAGCACACGCGACGGGAACAACAGTGCAGTGGTGTAGCTTTTATTCGGAGCTATTCTTAATCTAGTTTCATATCTTTAGCAAAATGAGCGAATACTAGTA
The DNA here is from genome assembly GCA_026546735.1 of Forbesichthys agassizii. Lineage (NCBI taxonomy): Eukaryota > Metazoa > Chordata > Actinopteri > Percopsiformes > Amblyopsidae > Forbesichthys > Forbesichthys agassizii. The sequence continues at coordinate 2,724 of JAODLL010001092.1, read as the reverse complement.
ATAATGGCTGTTTATATATTTATATAATTCATGTTATGTGTGGAGGGGTTTCTCGTTAAGTGAAGCACTTCGTTTCGTGGGTCGTGGTTCATAAACTTTGAAAAGCACTCAAGAGCGCGTGTCGAAAAGGCAAAAATGCTTATTCACTTCATTTCCCTGACAAAGCACATTCACTTAGTGTGAGAAAGAGGGAGTTTGCAGATGGATAATGCAAGGAAACCTAATTTGGTGGGAGCCGAGCAGCAGCAGAGTATTCCGCGTCGCAATTATGTATAATCGCACTGATACAACCTGCAACCAGGAACGATACAATACAAACTTCATTTGTGCCCTGAAAGAAATACGATTTGCTTTATTGATAGGGGAGTATTATTGACACGGGTGTGAATTCCAAAGTGCTGAGGCAGACTAGTGTGCGCATACACACACAGACACACACACACACACACACAGAGCGTTTGCTCTACAATTTCCATATCAATGTCCCTGAGAAATCCATAAGGAAATAAGGTGTACCTGCGTCCAATGGGCACAGCCCCCTAGGCTGGCGTTTGCTGAGGCTGTTTGACTGGGCCTGTGTGTATATATTCAGTAGGGGTCGCGGGGACAATGTTCTTTACTTTAGACACCCGGCGCCTCCCCATTGCCTCCAAGTCATCGTCTCTCCTAGGCTACTTTAAGGCCTCTTTGTGAAACTTGAAAACCGCTGCGGCGTTATTCGCCAGCCCTGAATTCAATCCCATGTCCTCATCCCCACCCGTTCTCCATTGTCAATGTCAAGAGGTGCCGTGTTATGTGTGCTCTCTCTCTTTCTCTTAGACCGTACATAGTGACAGGAGAACGAGACATCATACAAAACAGGAGGTCAATTATTTTTGGTATTTTTAAAGAATTTGCTTAACTTCTTTAAAACCTATTTTAACTTTGGCATTATGGGGTATTTTGTGTAGATCGACGAGGAATAAATATATAAACCTTTATAGAATAAGCCTGTAACATAATTAAATGTGCATCTCCACACCCACGCACGTGTTTTGACTTGCTTCTGAACCAATAGTAAACGGCGCTGGTAAAGACAAGCGGTCCTGCGCACACAGGTAATATAACTGACATTGGAAAGTAGGGGAGCCGTCAATCAAACGAGGTGTGTGAACACCCACACAGCCTTGAGAGGAGCTCTAAACAGAGCTATATTAGCTCACTGCTCACTGTGTGGGTGGACGAGTTTTTGCATTCCCTCCTTGCATTGGCACTGGGTTCCTTAACAAACCTGGCGATGTCTGCATCGAAGGAGGAGGCGGGCGGGTTGAGCCTCTGGTAGCGTCGTATGAAGGGCTCTTTGTGGATCTCCCAGATCTCCTTGTACTTGTCCCAGCTCTTCAGGTAGGCCTGCAGAGGCCCAGAGCTGGTGGTCAGCCCTGCTGCCACCCCTGTGGCCACTGCAGCCTGGATCTTCAATATCTCCTTGTCCTGCTCTAGGAGGGACCAGGACAGAGGTGGGCCAGGCTGGGGCACAGACGCCTAGCCTGACAAGCTGCTACCGTACCCATATCGGTATAGCCTAGTGATTAGCATGGCTGACTCATTCAGAATCTTTAGTTTGTATATAATGTCTAGAATTGTTTTACTAGACACCCCACACACAACACTGCCATCCTAAATCTACAGTATCTGTCTACAGTAACAGTAACATAGGCTTCCCACGGGTTAGCTGTAGCACATTCACGCACTACAGTAATGAGCCAGGTGTCTATGATTAACCGGGTACTATGCTACACTGCATATAGGCACAGTGTGACGTTACCAGAGATGGTTTAAATAAATGGACAAAGTCTTTATGTCACCCATTGTTTTATTTTAGAGAACTGGTATGACACTCAGGGCCCTATTTTAACGATCTAAGCACACATGGCGTAAGTGCATTTAGGGCGTGTTCAAATCAAATTTGTCCTGGTTAAATGGTGTAGTCATGGGTGTTTGGGCGTAACATATTATAAACTACCTCCCATTCCCTTAAAAAGTCAGGCAGGCTATTGCTCTGAGCTCAATTCTTTTAGTGTGGAAACCCCGTTTGCATTAGTGTTTCCACAGCCACCCTGCCGGCTGACCAAAGGCTAAGTGTGATAGATGATGCTCGAAGACAAGCATGTTTTAAAATGGTGGTAGAGCTAGATTGAAACTAAACAAACAGCTGCAGCAATGCCGAATGATTAAAAGCTGTGCAGTGGTGTAGTTTAAAATTATCTAGAGAAGTCTACGCCCAGTAGGAGGCAACAACTGTTAACACTTCATTGGGAAGTGTAACCAGACCCTATTCACCAAGTGATTAGGGTCTGGTTACACCAGGCTAAGATATCTAGTAGGATTGCTTTAACGGTACGTTTGCCAAGTTATAAGAAAAAGTGTTTCTCTGATGAAGAAACAGCGGATCTAATCTGCTGTTTCGTGAAGTGAAAGTGCATGAGCATAGAGCAAGAGTAAGATCATATATTTTTGGAGTAAAATAGAATAGAATAGAATAGAAGCATAGAATATGCTGCCGCCACTTAAATCAATAAATATTACTTTCAATAATTTCTAATTGAAATACATTTTCTACTGATACATTATTCTGCCCATACATTGTGCATCCGTTAAAACAACTACTGTAAATTCCGGACTATAAGCCGCTACTTTTTCCCCACACTTTGAACACTGCGGCCTATACTACAGTGCGGCTAATGC
>JAODLL010001091.1:0-11312 GCA_026546735.1 Forbesichthys agassizii | reverse complement strand
GAGAGTGTCAGTGATGCTGCATACCGATAAAGAGAGTGTCAGTGATTCTGCATACCGATAAAGAGAGTGTCAGTGATGCTGCATACCGATAAAGAGAGTGTCAGTAATTCTGCATACCGATAAAGAGAGTGTCAGTGATTCTGCATACTGATAAAGAGAGTGTCAGTGATTCTGCATACCGATAAAGAGAGTGTCAGTGATTCTGTAGTGTTTCTTCTTGAACTTAAAGTGAAAGAAAAACACCTTTTCCTTCAATGCCATAGGGAGCTCCCTCAGAAGCTACGCATTCCCCCATATTGGACACACATTGCAAAGGCTAGGATATTGTTGTTGTGAGCGGTGCAGACCACTTTGTTTGTGTTCATATTTACAATGTAGAAGTACTGGATTTTTAATTTTCAGCACAAACATAGCATGATAAGCTAGCAGAGAGCATGAATTGTTTGGGCAAATTTGACAAAAATTGTATTAGCATACAATCATTAACTATGCCTTCAAAAGGTATAGATTGTCAAGCTGGAGAAAGCTTGTGTATATCTGAAGTCAATTTAATATAACAACTCTCTAGCAGCATCCCAAAGCTGTGATATTGCTGTTGTTCTGCACCACTTAGTAGAAGCACCAGATCATTTTTTCAGCGCGCACACAGAATGAGCAACTAGTTTTACAAACAACTGCTGACAATAACAACTGACACACTATATCCACAGCAGAACCACTGTTCTATAACGGAGTACAACAGTGATCACAACAATTGAGCTGAATTCAGTTCTTCATAGCAGGGAGGTGTTTCATTTCGGGATTATAGACAGACACAATTACTTTGACGATTCAACAAATGATATAATTAAAATAATTGTAAGTAATTTATGTTAAAGTAAACTAGATACCCATGATGATGGCTGATACTGACTACAGCTGGTGTATGTCATATTAAGCTGTTGATCTATAACTAACTAGTAAATAACTTAAATAAAAATATACTAATGTTGATATATTCCTCTGTCACTTGGTGATGTGAACAAGTAATGCAGTGTAAGTACTGTAGGTGAACGCCATAGGCAAACTTTTTACTTGTTATGAAGAGAAAATTCGTTTTTTCTGAGCTGAATATGATGGATATGATGAATAAGATGGACTGCTCGGGCCACGTAACAGTGGCGGGTCGCTGCTTCTCAAAATCAAAACACAAAAACGTAGTCAAAGGGGAAAGCGTCTTGAGTAATAAACGGAAGGATGGAGTTATTAGAGGTGGGAGGATTGGATGGAACGCACAGCAGAGGATAATAAAGGGAGAGAGCAAACCAAGTGAGGTGAAAATGAGGTGAATGCATTATAAAGAAGTGTGTGTAATGAGACAGACACACAAACTCACTTTCCTGAAGAGGTAGCCGTTGACATCTGCAGCACACACGCACTCTATTTAGTTTTTATTATCATCATTAGAAAATTAATGAAAATTGTCATTCTTACAGGTCAAATGATAGGCCTTTAGAAACTAACTCAACCGTTATGAAACAATGTGAAAGGCAATTTAAAAATGGAAGTTCATCACACATAAAATTGTGTGTGCGCTTATATGCGCCTTTAATGCATCTTAGCAGCTGACAACAAGCCTTCATATGATGATGTTAAACAACTTTTGAATGCAGTATGCAACGTGTCAACTATGAACCATTCATTTAAATAGAGTAACATGAATCATAAAAAAGACATCACAAATCTGTACTATTAAAAAGGAAAAAATAAAATAACATTGCTTTTCTTCAGAATTTTGATATCGCGTCCTCCCAAATAAATCCGTGACCCATTGTGGGGACCTGCCACACACTTTGAAAACCACAGCTGTATGTTTCCAAAAGTTCTACGGAAGTCACATTTTGACAAGGATGATTCGGTGAGATTTAGCATTGAACTGAAGACGACGCCTAACACTCTGCAATTCTGGCCCCCTACTGGTGTAAGTGGGCACTGCATGCACATGGTCACCTGCGACCTGCATGTCCACAAGACCCCCCCGCCACCCCCAACATCAGCGGGCCTGGCGAGGACCAGCGTTAACGCTCACAGACCTCAGTCTAATCTTCCCTGATCTCCAAACGCTCTGAGGAGAGGCGAGACTTTTCCCGTTGGGTATTCAGGCCACATCCACCTCCATTACGCTCTCCCTTTCATCCTGCGTCCTCCCTGCACAGCTCTCCCGGTGTGCTGCCCTTCTCTCCCTTTGACACTCCCTTCCCCACCCTTTGCCGTTCCCACATCGGCTTCACGCCGTTCGTTCACACCCTCCATTATGTGTGACGGCCCTCCTTGTCTCAGCCACTGTTTTCACAGCTCTCTCTCTCCCTCTCTCTCCCTCCCTCCCTCAGGGCTAAAGTCATTCAGAAAACATGATCTACACCCTCCCCTCCTTCCCACACATGGCCTACGGTTGCAGCCTGCAGATCACTCTGGTGTGCCGGCGAAGGAGTACTGGAACCGTCCCTTAAGGGCCCGGGCATTAGCGCCATGTTTATGCATAGTTATTGGCCTATTTATGCAGTTGGGTGTGTGTGCTAACTGGAGAGGGACTTGGAGGGAAGGCATGGCACGGAACATTGCCTATTACACCGAAGAATGGGCTTCTGCGTGGGCTCCGCTCAGCCCTTTTGTGTGAGTGCGTGACAATGTGTACAAACGTGTGTGTGTGTGTGTTTGTGTGTGTGTGTGTGGTCTTTCTGAGCAGGTAATGCAAGGTTAAACAACCTTGTAAACAGCTAGGACGTCTTGTCATATCACATGGCATTGAGATAAGCCTCTGTGGTGTACAGAAGCGGTTCTACAGTAGTGTGTGTGTGTGTGTGTGCGCTATTTTGCACGCCATGTTTTGCAAGTAAACTCTATTACTCTACTATTTTGTCTTGTGTTCTGAATGACAACCTTAACACCCGCCCCTCCCGGGTGTTAAGGTGGAATTTCACAGTTGAAGGCGTTTTCCACATTTGTTGTTTCTGCAAGCGCAGTAACAGCAACATCTTTCCAAAGTCAATGAATATTCGTGATTTAACATGGACCAAAATAATCGTGATTATGATTTTTTCCCATAATAATCGAGCAGCCCTAGTATCTAGTATGTGTGTGTGTGTGTGTGTGTGTGTGTTACCTGCTGTATGTAGTTGGTATGACCAGGGCATAGCCCACACAGGTGCCTCCCAGGCAACTGCCCAACTCGTGGAACAAGCTGTGGACCAGTGACTCCATGGGAAGGACCACTAGCAGAGCACTCAGGAAGAGTCCACTGGAGGGCTACAACAGAAACAACCTATATTATTATTATTACTAAAATATTTTTTTTTTCATTAGAAATGAAGCAATCCTTCTGCAATCTACGTGGGACTTAATATATTTTTTTATTTGTAAACTCACAGGCTGACTAAATCGTGTAACTGACACCTATTCCAACGTAGGGGAAAAAGCTTGTTTTTCAGTTTGGACCTCAAGGCAATAAAAGATGTGAAAAGCGTGTCTAGACTTTTGATTCCCCACTGTGGATCCCTAACACCTTAGGCTGAGTTAATGTGGGTAGTTATGGGGATTGATGGAGATGCATAAACCTAGCGTATTCATTTTTTCAAATATATATAGTGAGTTTTCTCCTTTTGAGCTAAACACTCAGCCAGTCAGTCACTTTCTTAAACATGACTTGATGAGTTATAGCAGGCTGATGCAGAAGAAGACCAGATTCACAATGATTTGGGGGATTATGGATTAATTATCCTTTTCAAAATGAGTCCAGGCCTTTCAGGCCCATTCAAACAACACAACGGGGATGGGGGTTACGTTATACAGTAGAGAAGGGGGGGATCTTTAAAGTGTATATATGACTTTCTGCCACTAGATGTCACTCTAAGCGCACCAGCGTCTCAGATAAAAACAAGTTCTCTGTGGACCACACGCATTATTGGCATCCAGCCCAGCATTTGGAAAAAAAACACACAGGAGCAGGGATGCCAATACACACAGGGAGGGGGGTGTGATGTCACCCTCTGCTCAAGAGCCCACTCCACTATATCTCAGAAAACAGATGATTTCTGCTACATTAATGTTTGATAGCCGATGGCGGTATCTGTAATGGCGGTACGGTAAGCGTTAACTCTGACGGGCAAGCAGCTCACATCTTCTAAAGCAAATTTGCAAGTGACACAACATGCAGGTCTCAAATTAGAAACTGGACTCCCGAGAGTCGTACGAGGTAAATATCTAATTAAGGCTAAATAAGTTATCGCTGCTCTTTATGCGAGTGGGTTGGGATATTAAAATGCTAATTAAATCGGATATGCTCGAGAGCAACAGTGCTGTAGCTCGGGGCGCCACTATTAACCTAACAACTGCACACGTAATAGCATCTTTATCCAGGGTTTATAACACTGGAAGTAGCATGGCATGGAAGATACAGTTTATCATGACACTCAAGTGCTAAGCTAAGCTAAAGGGGTTAGCATTGCGAATGAAAACCCCAACAATAGACAATTAATTTCAACATTGTGAAAGACATACAGCACAAGGAAAACTAATTGATTAATTTAACTTAAAGCACTAAACAGGACAATGGTGTGAAACTATCTCAGCAATGTAACACTTAAATGAGCAACATAAACCTATCTACAATATAATAGTAATTATTTAGGATATTAATGTCAAAGCTGTCTTAGAAAAGTAATTCCAGCTAAAACAAGTCAAAATATTATGCCAGTAAGTCAAGCTCATTTCAACAGAAGTGATTTCCAGTCAAGGCAGAATGATTACATATATAATTATTAAGTATTATTTTTATTCGTGTACAGTGTACATGGAAAAAAACTGCACAAGCATAAATTAAACTCAAAGCAAAATATGATATGATGAAAAGTATGACTACAGTTGGAGAGGCGTGGACATGGTAACCATGGTCGCCATGATTGTTCCTACCTGCCAGGACACCGCTCCTAGTATGGTCGTGGACAGCAGGCTGAACAGCGCAAAGCGCTCGGAGATGAGGCAGAAGTGACGAATGCCCCTGGAGGCCATGACTCGCTCCAGGCCTCCGGAGCCGCCCGGCGGACGCTGGGCGCGCCACGCCTTCTGGCAGTCGCTCAGCTTGGTGTGGAAGCCCCACAGCGTGAGGAACAGCACCATGTGGCAGATGAGCCAGAAGAGGCCGAACACGCAGAAGCCTGGAATCACCAGGTACCACTGGTCCAGGTGACCCAGCTGAAGCAGAGGGGCACGCCGTCAATACAGGCGCTCCAAATCTAGTAATCTTTCTTGTCTGCCACTAGATGTCGCACTAGAGCACCATGCCACTTCAGACCAAAAACAAATGCTTTGTGAGCCGCACACGCACACACACAGTCTGACCCAGCGTTCTGACGATTTATGCTGCCTTGAAGAAAAATGATACATTACCTTGTTCAGTTTTCCCATTTCTAAGATCCCATGAAGTAATAACTGTCTAAGCTTCTTATTGTTGCATACATTGCGCAAGTAGCTTAATGCCTACATACTCTTTCAGAAAGAAGGGAATTACAAATATGCCCAAGAAATCTTTTCGTTGTTGTTAATGGTGTGAATTGTTTAACAGTAGGTAAACAATTCTTAAATATACAGATGTTAAATTACAACCTGGCAAATAATGTTAACCGAATCATATTCTACATGTACAACACACACAGACAACCACCCACACACACAAAGCTAGTGTGATGTAATTCTCAATGCAATTACACCACTATACCTTTAAAAAAAAATGTTTGCGCTATATAATTAAATATGCCATAAAGGACCTTTAATGTAGTTAACATAGCTCATCTCACTAATTGCTAATGTGACAAACATTTAAATTGTTGAAACGATGTTTCTTAAATAATGAAATGATTTACCTAAAATAAGTGATAAGGTCTAAGGTCAAGCAAATGGTCAACAAAAATACAGTAGTACACTGAATCATTTATGTACAATACATTGTTTTTGTTCATTTTAAAAAAGTGTTTTTGTGTCTTTTCAATCCAGTTCATTTAATGGATGGGGAGCATAGAAAATTCAATCTATCATTTGAAATATAATTGGACGCCTCAAGCACACCTGGGTTTTAAAATATAGCGAAATGCGAGGAGATATTTGGTGAATTTGACTAAATGTGTATCAATGTAGCTTACAAACAGCTAGAGATAGATAGCTGCCTTTACCTTTAAGGGTTAAAGAAAGTATTGTGTTCGGTTGGCCACCCATTTTCATTCTTCTGAATGTGTGTTTTCTGAAAGTTTATCCCAATTCTGGGTCCTGGAGATCTATTGCCCTGCATGTTTTAGATGTCTCTCTGTTCCAAAACACCTGATTCAAATGAATGGGTCGTCGTCAATCTCTGCAGAAGCCTGAGCACGACCCATTCATTTTAATCAGGTGTGCTGGAGCAGGGAGACATACAGCATAAAATATTCCTCCATGGCGCCTCTCCAAACATCGAAATATATTGTGAAGAAAGTCATAGTACCACGGCTTTGCTGATGTGAGCAGTGTTCGCCACTTTGTTTATCTTGTTATTTACAGAATCAGGGTTGTGTAGGAGGATTATTTTTTTCAACACACACAGAACAGTAAACTAGTGACGATAAACGGCAAATAGACATTGCATTAATATAGCGCTTTTCTAACCACTCAAAGCGCTGTACAGTGTTGCCTCACATTCACCCATCCACACACTTCCAATTAGCTGACTATACCTTTAAGGCAGCCAGGACGAAGAAGGCCATCTCAGCCAGGCTCACGGGCAGAAGGGACAGCCTCCGCCACACCCTCCCTAGGGCCAGGATGGGCAGCCAGCGCTCGCTGGGGCCCAGGCCGCTGAAGTAGATGTCGAGCAGGGGCTCGCACAGCAGCCGGCCCAGGAAGCAGGCGACAGCATAGGGGTTGGCCGTGATGTCCACGGCCTGGAAGAAGACCAGGGAGCACACCAGGGTGAAGCAGGTCAGGTTGGGCAACGCCAGCAGGGACTTCACCCTCAGGTCCACGATGAGCGCGCCCAGAGCCGCCGCCAGGCCCACGATGGCCGCCGACCGGTGCAGAAGCATGGCGGTGCTGGCCACGCTGAAGCCCAGCAGCTCCAGGAGCTCCGTGGACGTGAGCAGCCTGGGCTTGTAGCGGACGCCGCTGCAGAGGCGCTCGGTCAGGGCCCACACGGCTTTCATGGCCACGCTGGCCGCCAGGAGGTAGTTGGTCACCTGTTCCTTGATGTTGACGTCCAGGTAAGGGCTGTTCAGGAAGCATAGCAGGCCCAGCAAGAAGCCCACCCACAGGTGGAACAAGCTCAGGCTGGCTTTCTCCATGGCAAAGTAATAGTAGAGGATGCTGGCAATGCCCATGACAAAGATCCCCAGGATGAATATGACCAGGATCATGGGTTCGTCCGTCACCTCCCAGCGCACGTACATCCCCACGCACACCGCCACCAGGAGGTTGACGCTGGACAGGTAACCCAGGCAACGCACCGACGTAAACATGTCGACCTCCTTGGGCGCGCCAGGCATCAGCACCTCTTCCTCGTCCTCCTCTCGTGCCATGGCAAACGTGTTGTTAGGCGACGGCTCTGTTGTGCTTATAAAGAATAGCTGCAACACGGAAATTACTCCTGAAAATAGGCAAACTCATCCCCTGCAAGACACATTTGTAAATGCAAAATAACGTTACAATATAAATTCCCCTAAAGAAATATGTTCAGGTTTTTTGACATCCAAAGCTACAGTGAGTACAAATAATAGTAATAATCACTAGACTATCCTGTCTCATACAACACATCTAAAATAGCTTTATTAGATAATTACTTTAAAAGTTAGGGAAATACTTTAATGGCAGAAAGTAGCAATATATATATATATATATATATATATATATATATATATATATATATAAACAAACACACACACAAACTCATACACCATAACAGTATCTGCAATTCATTTAAATATTGATTATTTGAGCTCTAATAAAATGTGTTTGGTGTGTTATTACTGCGTTTTATTCCTGGAGTTGCTTGTGTGACATGGCATGGCTGGCATCTCTTGCCAAATAAACATACCATAACTGACGACACTAACAGTGTCAACAGCGTCCTAAAACGGACAGATCTTAGCCTACTACAATATATTACTTATTAGCAATAATACACTTTTAATACACTAATAAAAGCGTCAACGTTTCTAATTCCATAACAACTTAAAACACTAGTTAGCTAGTTAGCTGTGCTAGCTAGGTAGGCTAAAACAGCTGACTAACGTTATCCCTATGTATGTTGTGCGTGTAGAACATGTATGTAAAGCGTTTTATAGCGACTACACGCAAACGTCACCTTCCAGGGTGAGGGCGTCCAGCTCTCTGGGAGCTTTAACCGCGTTAGCAGCATCATCCTCCGGCATCTCCACGTCCAGCGGCTCGGGGCCCGCATCTTTCTGCTTGTCCGCTTTGGACTCTTTGGATTTATCCTTGTCACGTCGCTTGGTTGTCTCCTTCATTGTGTCTGAAAGAAAATATCCAACTGCTCGTACAAATGGTAATGCCGAACTTATGAAATGTAAGTGGTTTAATAGTTATTTAATGTAAGTAATAACTTACATTGGTTTCTTTCGGCAGAATGACTGGCAAGTTATTGTGGCGCGCACAGGATTGTGGGTTGTAGACAGCACTCATGGATTACAGAAAAACAGGCAGTCACAACTAATAGATAACAGATAGATAGTTGCAGTGGTGGTCCTGCTCTCTCAATTCTCTAGTAACATATTTTATTCTCTCGGTAAAATGTATACATTAAATAAATGTATGTATGTATGTATGTATGTATGTATGTATTTTACAATTAGAATAATTGATCTCTAATATAAAATGGGGTGACAGTGACATATGATCACTTTTTGTCTCTCTCTCTCTCTGTCTATCTATCTATTATGAGAGAAATCGAAGAGAGAGAGAGAGAGAGCGAGAGAGAGAGCGAGAGAGAGAGAGAGAGAGAGAGATTGATTATTTACCCAATATAGATAACCAAAGGATAAATTAATGGAAATGTGGCTAAAATGTGTTTATCGCATCCAGAGGCGTGCCACCAGCTTGGCAATAAGAAACAATTATTAATGGTTGCAGAAAACAGCCCAGGAAAGTGCTGTGGTAGTTTAGCTACCATAGTTGCAGGGTGCGGCCCTCCCTGGTCTACAGGCTACAAGTATAAAGCTTCAGGATAGTCATGCAGTCACAATAAAATATGATACATTTTATTGCCATTGTACATCTTTTTGTGTGTGCCATAGTTATCCACTCAGCAGGGTTGGGTAGGTTACTTTTTACATGTAATCCATTACAGTTACTAGTTTCCAGACTAACATTATAATCAGTGATCTTCGATAACCTAAAATTTGTAATATACTCTGATTACTTTCCATTACACTCCTAAATATTGTTTTTTTTACTGCATTTGTGTGCCAACTGTTTCTATTTTTGTTACCATTTATGTTGCTCGGGGGATCAGATTAAAGTAGAACTTTATTTCAATTATTGATTAGCGGTTGGTTAATAAGAGAACAGCCAATTGTTTTATGCATTTTTCTTCAGCAAACTCCCCTTTTAAATTTGAAATTAGTCCTAGAAGGCATGAAATACTGAAAGGCAGGTAAAAGAGATCAACATTCCGTACGAACAGACAAGCTTCAATACATTAGCCTACATTTCGTGAGAACTGTCTAGAAGAACAAAGATTGGAATATAACCTATCCAGAGAAAGAAAACAGACAAAGAAAGGGAAAGAAAGTGATGACATAGTAGTGCAGCTATTGTTTTTTTGATGGTTCACTTTAGTCCCGCGTCCACAGTTTTCACAACTTCTGAACACAAAAGTGAAACACAAATAAATACGGCTAATCAAACACATCAACATTTTCATTTCTGACTGATCCCAATTCAAAACCTTTACTCAATAATACTATTTTCTGTTCAGCAATTCTGGTTTCTAATAAACACAAAAAAGGCATGGATGTTATTTTATAGGCCTACTTTGATTTTTGATTAAACTGCTGAGCTCAATAACCATGAATATAACATAAAGTCTGAAAGGTCACCTGTCCCATTAGCCCAATTTTATTCAGATTGATTGTGACCTAAAAAAGGTTTTAAATCAATGGAGCTTCATCTCATTAGCTCAAGAGGAGTCCATAAACAATCACAGTGATGGATATTGATGGAGCCACCACACACATGAGTACAGGTGAGCATACATCTGCCAGGACTCATCTAACCACACACTGGTACCTTTATACAGTCAAAACTTACAGCGACACAATGGTCCTCCGCCTCCTTTTTAATCACACGCTCGGATAAATGGCTTTTAGAAGGTTAAAAGGAAAATGTTGTAATGGAATTTAACTCCTCTTCCCCAGCATCTCATGGTAACGGAAAACATTAAAAAATGTTTAGGCATAGGTCTTTGCGTTGCATCAGCAGAATTATATATATGTTTTTATTTTTAAATCTGCCACATACAAAACATGTACACTATAATACCTCAGCTGAATTCATGTTTTGCCTTAAATTGGCATAACGTCCCTTTCTTAAAGGTGAAATTAGTCATTCTGGAGAAAGATGGTTGATATTTAAACTCCATCAAAACAAAACACCTGCTACCTTCAATGCCAGTGGGTGCTCCATCAGAAGCACCCACTTTGGAAAAACATGCAAGGCTATGATGGTGTTGTGTGGTGCGACCTGCACCACTTTGTTTGTGTTGTCATTTACAGAGCCAGGGCTGTGTCGAAACACTATCAGCACACATACGTATCGTAACATGTTCGCTGAATTTGACCAAAAGTGTATTATCTTCCAATTGCTGACTCCACCTTCAATAGCAATGAATCTATTTTATGCTAAGATGTTACTCTGTTGTTAAAGATGTGAACCCATTTAAGAAATGTATTAGTTAATTGGAAATCTTTACCACGAAGACAATTAATACTTGTTGCCGATGGCATTGATGATACAGATGAAAGAAATGATATTATCGCAGTTGTCAGGCTATTGATTGACTAAATATTTATACTGTAGCTGTAAAGTACCTGTGTGAAAAAAATACAGAAGGGAAGAGAAAGGAGAAATAAGAGAATGAATAAGACATAAATGGATAGGCGGCCTGCGCATCAGAACACACACTATGCTGTAAAAGGTAGTCTTAACACAGCTCAGCATGAGATATATCGATTCAGTATCGTTATCGCAATATCACGTTGCGCAATATCATATCGAAAATGTTGCAATATTCAGTTTAT
>JAODLL010001090.1:0-13464 GCA_026546735.1 Forbesichthys agassizii | reverse complement strand
CGAATCCCAATATTGAAATCGAATACATACCCAACAAACGAATACCCGAATAATCGAATATTTGGGGCCAGCCCTAAGCAACGGCGATTAGTTCTACGCTGTCCAATAGTTTCCAAATTAACCAGTGGTGGGAGGCTGCGAACACTTCCCAATGGAGCGTGGCCGGACCATATTTACAAAGTGAATATGGCCTGGTGGTTACACAAGGCCAACTACAGTGCATGTCTCCTTTGGTTTTATAGCAGTTCAAGTTATACTAGTTCCAGGCCCGTTCATTTTTACACACCCTAATTGCATTTCCCGTCTAGTAAAATTACACGTTTCTTGCTTTTTATTGTTGTTGTACAGGAGTGGCTGTTGTCATGGCGTTGCACTGTGGATGGAATTTAATCTGACTAATGACATCACTTGGAGCATGGGCCTCACAGGACCAATCAGTAAGGAGGTAAACATACCGTCAGCTCCCATACCACCACAGTAACTACCAGTTTACTGTTGACATTGTTACAATTTTTCTGTCACAATCCTGCTTCTGGAGGTTAGATGTAATTGCATCTCTGTTCCTGCAGGGGGAGTGTGAATGGACGCGTCACAGGAAACAGGGAGTTTACTTTCTGAGGTCACCTTGGGAGAGCTCAGGAGACTGCAGAAGCAGCTTGTCCTACAGTTTGACCTTCCAGCCCAGTTTGGGCGATATCAACATGGACTTCACCATCAAGGCTCCCTGATTTAGAGGAACATTCAGCCTGTGGCAAAAAAAATACTTCTTTTATAAGCATTTCGATCAGTATGGAATTTTAAATGTGTCTTGAGACCATCCTGATCTTGCAAGCTCCTATTTCAATTTGCCTTAGACTTTGTTTGGAACCCCTCAATTCAAAAGGCATTTGTCATAAAAGCGGCACAAATACTTTTTAAATGAACCTTTCTTACACACATGGTTGAACTATCTACCTTTATCTCATCTAATTAGATTTGTTGGTGAAAACCAAAATGTACAGACATCTTGGGGAAAAACAAGCCTGATTGTTTTCTAAAGGTGTGACAAATGCTTTGCGTCCAAACTACTTGTTGCAATATTTAATTTAAGTTTTCAAGATGGGGATGGTCTCGCAAGATGAATGCTAAATGGTCTGAGTTAAAGATAGACTTAGACTTGTGTATATGAAATATCTAGATAGACCAACCACATAATTTCAAGTAACATTACAGAAACCTGTTAATCGCAAAATCAGTATTTATAGGTCAACAAAAAAGAAAAATACACAGCCTAAAGTGTTTTTGCAACACTAACATTTGTTAAATGTTTGTTACATTTTCACAGCTATCTTAGCTAGAGTGATGTCAGATAACAGTAGCAAGCTGTTTTTAAATGTCTAGTTCAAAATCAGCTAAATGCTTTATGAAGCTGTCAAAAGTTGATTTTCACATTAAAGTTTTTTTTATGGAATTCTAAATATTAAGCCTCTAAATGAAGTTATACAATATGTTACAAAATAAACACACTTGCATTACAATTTATTTGAGCAAAAATGTCTATACAGATAAATTTACAAGAACTTCCCGTTTACATAGATGTGTTTCCTCTTGAACCATCACTGGGCAGCATGAATGACTGACTGACCACCTTGTGCTCCCCGTAAACTTAAAGAGTTGAAGCTAAATTGCATAATACAAAAATTGTATTTAATTCAACCTTAACACTGCATGATAGCTGTACTATTGCCTGTTGTGCTCACTTCCAGGCAAAAGACAACTGCACCCCTTGCATTCAAAACAGTAAATTAATAAAAGAGTACTCGACACACATTTTCTGAGGGAACTGGAAATGCGAAGATATGGCAGCGGGACGGAATGTGTGGAGGGTAGAGGTTTTAAAAATGTTCAGGCATCTGTAAGGGTGTTGCTCTCCAGAAGAATCTTCTCCCCCGGTTTAAATGCTGGCATCCCAAGATACGGACAGCTAGCACATCGGAAAGCATCACCCAAGTAGCACTGAAACCAAAACATGACATGTTCAGGGGCTAAATCGGCTAGCCTCCTGCCTCCAGCCATCCTGAACGCACGAGCTACAGGTTGACTTCACCACGGGTATCAGTCTGAAACGCCTTAATGCAAAGGTGTAGGTCCAAACGGCAGGGCTAATCCATTTAAATCAAACTTCCTTATTGGTTTACCTACTTTCTCCCAATCAGAACGTTTAAATGTCAGCTATAGCCCGGTGGGGAGAAGAGAGAATACAATTAAATACAAAATTACAATGACGTACTGTACGTTTGTTTTCTACACAAGCTTTTGCATTCAAGAGTTCAAGACTGATATTTGCAGCGAAAGTTTACTGGAGCATGTTTCACTATATAATCTTCAGTGATATTGGAGTATTAAAACTTGTCTATATTTCTTGCCGAGGTGAAAAGTCTCGCGATTACCAGCATGAATGGAGTAATAAGGTGAAATTAGCATATAAAATGGCCACTCCACTTTCAAATGGTATGTGTGTTTCTTAAAAGTAGTGTGAAAATATAGTTTCCTCCTCGTTCTTGTGAACACGATATTGTGTATCGTCTCGTCAAACCCATAATAGACCTTGTACAATATATCAGCATTTCTACTCACGCTGCCACAAGCAGACTTTGGCAAATCTGGCTTCTGGGCTCCTTTAGTCTCCTGTTCCAACTCCTCAGCCAGGCCACAGGAGCTGCAGAAAACACAGTTACCGTCAGAGCAGCGGGAATATCCTTTAACAGGTTCCAACTGACTGCACTGTTACCACCATCAGAGCAGCGGGAATATCCTTTAACAGGTTCCAACTGACTGCACTGTTACCACTATCAGAGCAGCTGGAATATCCTTTAACAGGTTCCAACTGACGGCACTTTGCGATCAATTAGTTGGGGAAGGGGATTTTTGACCCTTTATGCAGACCATTACGACCCAGCGTTCCATGCAAGTCGATGGGGAGGTCCAAGGATTTCACCATAATGACCATTACTTCTCTCCAGGGATGTTAATGTGTATTATGCGTATATTAACATTAAATATCCAAGTACCTACGATCAATCTGAGGCCACAATGGTATTTATGCAGCAAACCTTTGGGTTACAGTGACTGTTTCAGGCCATGCACGGTAGATTAGCAGTGGGGGCAATGATTACATCAGCCACTTAATTTCTGCTCATCTTTAATCATTATAAATTCTTTGATTACTCTCGGCTTTTCTGTCTGCTATTGCTACATGTGTTAATGTGGAGTATTGCATGGTCAGGGTGTATTATACTCAGCCTCTTTGGTTTGTTAGCATATACCGGTAATCAACGTGTGCTTAACGTCTGATACATAGACGCCCGTCAGCGCTATCAGGAAGTAGACCTGTAGTTATTGGCACGGTCACTCAGACCTGTATCCGTAGTAACTAGTGCAGAACTTATTCATTTTAATAAATTAATGTTTTAGAAAATCAGTGCAATACAGTATCACCATACTCAGGGGTACCGATATTTTCTTACACCTGTAATCGCCACACGTAGTGCTGATGGACAGAAGAGGCTGAGACTAAAGCCCTAACCATGCAGTACTCCACATCACCACACGTAGTGCTGATGAGGCTCACCAATTCTTGCAGGCCTTCTTCTTCTTCCCAGCCCCTTCGCCACAAGTGGGCGCTCTGAGGGAGGCGGGGTCAGGCTTCTTCAGGTCTTCATCGTCCAACAGTGTGTCCGAGTCCAGCAGGTCCTCCTGTGGATAGGGGATGCAGGGTCACCATGACAACGCTAGTAGTACCGGGGTTTTGAGAGAGAACGAACGAACTTACAACATCGTCATCATTCAAGGCGCTTGCTGAAAGCGTCCACTGCTTGGCAGCGTTGGGGTCCAGAGCAGGTTTCTCTGTTAAAACCACCACAGAACAACAAGCGTTAGCTCCACGTAGAACATGAAGATTACAGACAACTACAGAAGGGCTAATTATCATATTATGAATTCACTGCATGTTGTTACTTGTCAAGGATTTAGTGAAAGCTTACAAAAAAAGGTATAGTCAGTAATTTTGGAGAACGCTTGTTGATATTACAGTATAATTGAAGCTCTACTTAAGACACTTAAAGGTAGACTCAGCGATTGTAGGTTAAAAAACATAGTTCCTTCTGGTGTTTTGACAGCACAGCCCTGGCAGACCACACACACACCATCCAAAAATCGCTGGTTTGAATCCCGCTAACGCCTCACCAAGTGTTGGGGTGTCCTTGAGCAAGACACTTAACCCTAACTGCTACAGGCAAGCACCATCGGAGTGTGTAGGCCTGTCACGATAATTCTTTTTTGTTGGCCGATTACTTGTCCAAGAAATATTTGAGATGAAAAATATTATTGTCATTTTAAGGCCAGACAGAATGTGGATAATAGGCTTTACTATAGAATAAGTTTGTTATAGGATAGTCTTTGCCATAGGATACATTTTGTTATAGGATATGCTTTCTCAAACCTGTATTGGAAATAATATTTACAAATCAATAACATTACAAGTAAGTAGGACCAATTAATGGCTTCAATATAAGCCAATAAAATGTTGCCGAAGGCATTTTACATCCTGGCAGGACTACATGATTATGAACCACCCCAGCAGGACAACATGAACGCACCTTGCTTGGCCATCTTCTTGCCAAATGACAGTTTCAGCTGACTTGAGGACCCCACCTCGAAGTTAGGTTTAGAGGCAGATATGCGGACCACTGACAACGAGTTGCCTTGGTAGCCAGTAGCCGCTCTAAGGGCGTTCAACACCTCGGGGCTTGCTTCTCGTCTACGGACCTACGGGAAGAAGCACACGAATCAAAAAGGATCAAAACAACAGAGGCATTACAGTGCAGCTAGTAGGCTACACTTTATGCTCAAGCCAGCCTCTACACACCCACCTCTGTGACATGTGTCAAGCCAGACAACTTGAGGGCCGACATCAACTTATCAGCTGTCCTCATACTCTGGCCCTCTGTTCCTAGGAGAGGAGAACATGTGTGTTTTAGCATGTGCTACTGTAGATTGACAGCGTGTAGCTCTTCGTTACAGCTCGTCAATTGCTCACATTAAGGGGGCGCTTCAGTCACACTTACCCCCTGCCACTGGCTCGTCGAGAATAAGATTCCCACCAGGCTTGAGGACTTTGGCCATCTCGGCTAGTGTCTCTTGGCTATGGACAGACGAGCTGTCACTGAGGAGACATGACAAGATCCAGTCATATGTTGAAGCTGCGTGAGAGGCTGGAGAGAAGAGGAGACACATTCTGAGTAAACGTATTTGAAGGTGAACATACTTAAGGCAGAATGAAGGTGTACAAATCATTGTGTAGCAACACAGCCTTATTTAACTAATGCAAGAGTTGACAATGGGAAGCAATGAGCCTGACGCAAATAAAAATGTATCTGCAAGGTTCTTTGTTTGACTTTGTCTACTACAAATCATTATGTTATGATATGGTAAAAACAAACTGTGTTGCTCCATAGATTTCACACTTTAATCATTTCAGAGTGCCGTGACCCATGTGACATCAGCGGCCTGAACTCTTAATTAATCAGCAGGCATTCTAACATTCACCATTGTGTGTCATAACAATGACCAAGATGAACATAAAGGTTTTCTTTAACCATGGCTCTTACATATTGTTTTCAAACATCAATATTGAGATGCAGATGTTAGGATGAAGAGCAACTCACACAGCAACAGCCTGTCCATATTTTCCACTGACACCTTTCCATCTGGTCCAACGGTGCGTCCCAGGCAATCTGCCAGCTCTTTCAAAGCAGGCGCAGATGATGTCTGCTTCCACACCAACAGCACCTTGTCTCCAGTGGTGACCCCAAACTCTGCCATGGTCCCTGGAGAGAAAAGAGATTATTTCTAAACTACCTAAAATATTGCTGCTGTTAATTGTAGTACTATAAAATCTTTCTTACGCTGTGCCATAGTATTGCATTGTCTCTTAGATATAATGCCAACCCTTTTAATATATAATAATATTGTTCTGTTCTGTATATGTTCTGTAGTAAACATTACCGTAGATCTACATTATACCCTGTAGTAAACATTCCCGATCTACATTATAACCTATGTTTGTACTATGAGATTATGACCATCGATTATTCTCATGTGATTGTTAATGTACAACTACGGTATGACTACAACAATGAAACTACTTAGCTGAAACTTCGAGTTAGCACAATTGAATGATGGCGTTAAAAATCCAAAACTTACAGAAAGATCCAGAAATTGTTTGGAGTAACCATGTAAAAGCCACGGTAAGAAGACAGTGTCGAGCTGAATAACCTTGTCATGACATGGCATGACACTGCAACTTTCCAACAGAAAGGCGCAGTGCTAAGCTACCGTAACAATGTTAACCTACACGTTTGTAGGAGAGGAATACAGAAACGCCAATATAAATGCCGGCTCTGCCACCCACAACAAGCGAAATAAACTGGCATCCATGTCAGATATACCAAAGTATGTCTACTTAATAATAATAAAGTTAATTTCTATCGCCACATGCCTTACCTGCTTCGGACGTTTATCTGGTCACTCAAAACAGTGACGCACTGAAGCTGCTGCGTGCTGCGCGTTAAAAGTGCGACCAACGTCATAAACAACAAGTCGGACATGGCGGCGCTGTTAAGAAGTCTGCGCGTTGGAAGGGCATTTCGGGGGATCAGCGGCGGTGAGACAGGCTGGTTGATGCTTGTTATGTTGTATATCAGATGATTATTATTAGTTAATGTAATTGATTTGGATCTCCTTACCGTAACGTATCTTGTTAGATAAATTAAATGCGAAGGGCATGTAATGGTGTATGCCTATATATTTGGCTATATATGTTTTATACATTATTAATCTAAAGGGATTTTGTCTCTATAACTATTATTTTGTTGGGGGGTTATTTCATGAAGTGTGCATTTCGTTGGTCATATGATAAACAAGTTCTTACAGATGGGGCCGTCGTCTCAGGTTTGTTTACATTCTCGTTTAGGCAGAAAGTAAGCATGTGCTTGATTTTAAGGAGGCGATACACGCTTGCTGAAAGTGTTTTGCTTGCTACTATGCAGTGATATATGCACCAAAAGCAACAAACCGCGAGTTCAACAGCCTGATCCGTGGGTTTCACTGTTCAACTGTGCGACTTCAGGACGAATCCAAATTAGACAAAACATCATCTTCAGCCGCCTCCTCCTCCACAACATACCATGAGCACTACCAGGCACACTCTACTCCCCAAGAGGAAACCTCAGGCGAGGAGTCTACCAGGTCCAACACAAGGTCAGGATTTGCTGACAGGCCAGCTGATGTACACTGGCCAGTGGCCAGTCAATATGTGTGTCATACACAATCCATTAAATTGATGTCAAATGTTCTATACAGCTGTGATGTTGAAGGATACTATTCCATGTCACTCCAGCTCGTTATCTAATTCACTATCATGCTGTAGTAGGTTGGCATAACATGTCATACAAGCGTATATATTCTGACATAAATTTGCATTTTTGAGAACAGATTACAATTGTTATGATATTTGCATTGCTTGAGTGACGGCTGACTAGTGACGCATGACGTGTTTTGACCTGCTGGCTGGTCACATGACCAGTTACCAGGACCAGAGCGGAGAGCAAGGAGAGGATTACGAGACGGAGGAACAGCTGCAAGGGCGCATCTTGACCGCAGCGCTGGACTTTGTCCCACAACATGGGTGGTCAGTGGATGCCATCGCTGCTGGCGCTGAGGTTTGCTTGTGCTACTCGTGAATTAAAGGGTAGTTATATGTACACGCTTGACCTGAACCTTCTGAGGCAACGGTAATATCGTGGTGTTGCATAAAACGGTGTATCTTTCTAGAAATGACACACAATAGACAGGATTCTTTCAATTCATTCAATAATTGAATGTGTTTTGCTGCCAAACGCTGTATTCTAATAATGTAACTGAGGTTTTCTGGAATTTTGTTTTGTATTTTTTTATGAATTATGCTGATAAAGTAAACTTAAGTGAATAGATATACATATACAAACAATATCGTTGTCCTGGCAATACATTATTTTAATTGTATGAAGTCAAATTTGGTATGCATTTTAAAATGATTAATATAACTACTGTTTTTCTATCAACGATGTTTAAGACTCAAAGCTATAATCAAAACAAACTCCAGAAGCGTTGCCCTACACATTAAAACACATTGCAAAGCCAAGCAGCATTGTCGAGACACTGTTTTTGTTCCTATTTATGGAGCCAGGGCTGAATAGAAGTCCCTGAATATTTTTTCTGCACACACATACTTTATAACGATAAGATAGTGAAATGTGTATTAGCTTACAATAGCTGACTATACTTGTGAAAACTACACATGCAATGCACAGCTCAACAACACCTGCATTTCCCCTCAGATGTGTTTTGTGGTAAGGTTTTCTTCACCTTGTGTTTGCACCAGACCATTGGTCTGTCCTCTGCCTCTGCTGGCATGTTCAATAATGGATCTGGAGACTTGGTCCTACACTTCATTGCCCACTGTAACGCCCAGCTAGTTGAGATCCTGTCGGAGAAACACAACCAGATCCAGCTGGGCCAGGCAGAGTATGTTGATACGCACACACAGTGTTGATATACACACACAGTGTTGATACAGTGTTGATACGCACACACAGTGTTGATACCGTGTTGATACGCACACAGAGTGTTGATACGCACACAGAGTGTTGATACTCACACAGAGACTCATGCATATCCACTTTATAAATGGATAGTTTAGAGATGTTTGTTGTTTGGTTATCTATGATGTTGTTAATCAGTAAACATATTTAATGTTTACTCCTTTGTTTAACTGGGTAACTCTTTATTGTTTTACAGTGTGTTTTATATGTGTACTATGTGTGTGTGTGAGAGAGAAAGATTTCATTTTGGCTTTATCTTCCATTATATAGTATCCAGTGTAGAATGAACTGACATTTGTATTTCCCTATCAGGACAGAATATCAACTATTACAGGAATAGGCAATTCAACGAACCCACATTGACCTTCAGTGCGTGCTGTGCGTTATAAAATGTTCACAGGCGAAAGAAAACTGCAGAGTTTCTACGGGATGCTGTGGAAAGCAGATTGAGAATGCATATTCCCTACATTGACACATGGCCTCAGGTGCATTGCTTTGAATCTTTGCTCCTTGTAAAATGTCTTATTGTAGGATTGCTAACTGCACATTTATTCACCTAAAAATGGAGTAGATCGTTGGCCTAGACAAGCCTGCGTAAATATAATGTACCGTACTCTATGCCAGCCTGTCATAATTCCCTGCTGGTTATACATTGTAACTACACCCTGTGACAGCGTTTGACTACGGTGGGTGTCGTTCCAGGCCATGAGCATCCTGTTGCTCCCTCACAACATTCCCGACAGCCTCAAGCACCTGTCCGCCCTAGTGGACGACATCTGGTACTACGCCGGCGATCGCTCCACCGACGTGAGTGGAACCCCTCTTCTTCCTCTTCCTCATACTTTCCTGTCCCCCTTTCATCATCATCCTCTCAGTGCCCGGCCCGCCACTGCCAAGGTTACAGACTGCGTTTGCACCTGCTACGCTTGCATGCGCGCTTTTATTCCGGGATTATTCAGAATATGACCGTCTTCGAAATTTGATAACGCCTTGTTCCATACAAGCACATTCTACAGTATACTGTAGGGTGAACAACGATGCTAGCCTCGTGAGACAATCCTGATCTTGCGAGAGAGTTCGTCTTCGCCGCGATTATCAGTCAGGAACCCCTCAATTCAAATCACGGCATAAAAGCAGTGCTAATGCATTTCAAACTTCTGCACATGCGATTGGACTACCTACCTTTTTATCTCGCCAAATAATTATGTTTAAAATCAGCTCGGTCGCCGTTGGAAACCGAATGTCCGTCATTTTGGGGGAAAAACTTCAGTTGGTCGCTGATTGGCCAGATTGAAATTTGTGGCGAAATTAAATTAGAGCGTGTGAGATCAGGATAGTCTCTTGGGGCCACAAAAGTGAACTGATCTGATTTTATTTATTTATTTATTTATTATCTTCCATCCCTCCCCAATACTGACATACTGGTATTATCTCAAGTTAATGTGAATTTGGAAATTAATGGTGACAAATGTTTTAGATTTAAACTTAGTCTCTGCTTAATTATCATTTGACACTAATAATGAATCATTTGTTCTGTAGTTAAACTGGTACACTAAACGTGCCGCGCTGACGGGCATATATAACACCACAGAGCTGGTGATGGTTCAGGATTCTTCACCTGACTTCCAGGACACCTGGAACTTTCTGGACAATCGCATCCAAGATGTGGTCAACATGGCCAACACGGCTAAGCAGGTAGAAGTGCTTCATTGGACTTTTCTGGTTGGGAACCACAAAAGTGGTTGTTGTCGGCACTGCCTCGCATAACTTCATCAGGTTGTTGACTGTTTTCTGCTGCCTGGGCAGGTGCAGTCCACAGGTGAGGCAGTGGTGCAAGGCATTATGGGAGCTGCTGTGACGGTACGTAATTTGATCATTTTCACTACTAAAGAAGAGAAGAAAATGCAATATAGTGCCAATGTAGCTTTATTTTGCTTGTCTTTCAGCTGAAGAACCTCACAGGCGTGAACCAGAGACGATAATCTTCAGATGCTAGTCAATCTGAATATTGAGATCCTTCACACATCACTCTCATAAGAGACTTCAAGATCTTATGAGATCCAAGATTGCCTAAATTCACAATACAAAGCATTTGTTTGTTATGAATGAACAGCTGATGCTGTATGAGCCTATAGTTTTTTTGTTATTGTTGCTTTTGTTGGTATTTATAAGGGCAAGGCTGTCTGTTTGAAACTAGGTTGGTTTTGTGTCTGGTCATGTCTCTCCATCAAGAGACTGCACCCTACAGTCAATTTACTGTAAAAATTAAACGTTTGTTATTGGGTTTTAAATAAAATTAAATATATTTGCCTTTTTGTTTTTATTTGTATATCTATTTTTAAAGAATAAAAACGTCTAAATGTCTAAACACATTTGGGGTAACTGAGGCAGAGCTGGAGTAGAAGCTTTTATTTTTGAATTGGTGTTAACCCGGATATGAAAGGAAGAACAACGCGTTCTGGCCAATGAGCGGCATGCAAATGTTTCCTTGTCTTCCAGCTACAGCCGCGGTATATTTTATCTCGTGGAAAGCTATATTTGTTATACTTTCATCATGCCGTATGCTAATCAGCCAACAGTGAAAATTACAGAATTGACAGATGAGAATGTGAAGTTTGTCATCGAGAACACTGATTTGGCGTACGTATTGTTTTAACTGAATGCATGGGTGCAGCCATTGACGTCCACTACCAAAACACTGCGCGATGTACTATACACATTCTGAAAACGAAATGCTGAATTGTTTTATTTACATTTTTTAAGAACAGAAACGTATAATATACATCATTTAAATGAATCTAAATATATGTATATATGTCAATGTGGTTTCTTATTAAGTATTACTTTGTTTTTACTAATGTATCCTAAATAGGTCCCTAAATCCACTATTTTCCAACGTAACCTACTGTGCGACTTAATCGTGTTTCCCTGTATTTTAAGATTGCACAGGTTGTTTCTATAATACCACAGTTACATAATATAATTTGTAATCAGCATTAATTTTTTAGACACGTTTTAAAGGATTGTTATAGCGATCTGAACAGATGATGACATTTCAAAGCAGCCTGCCCTGATGCATCAGCATGATTCATTTCTTATCCTCCAGGGTTGCAAATTCCATACGTCGAGTCTTCATGTCAGAGGTTGCCACCATAGGTAAGATGGTTGCCGTTCATGATGACCTAACAGCAGCAATTAAATATCACATGGCAGGTTGGGCTAGCCTGTGACAAAATGTGTTGCATATCTCCTAGCTATAGACTGGGTCCAGATCGATGCCAATTCATCTGTTCTTCACGATGAATTCATTGCACATAGAGTGGGTATGTACTAAATACAAATATATATAATATTACTAGCAGCATATTGTTGTGAAAGTAATTGTTGCAACTGATTTATTCTATGTTTTTAGGCTTAATACCACTCACTAGTGATGACATTGTGGACAAAATGCAGTATTCCAGGGTAAGTATATTGTCGTCTCAAATTACGATCAGGTAATTTCAGTAATTTCACCGCCTTTCCTTCGTTTTCCCAGGACTGTACATGTGACGACTTCTGCCTGGACTGTTCTGTGGAGCTTACCCTGAATGTCCGATGCACCGAGGATCAGACGCGACACGTTACCTCACGCGACCTGCTCTCCAACAACCCCAGAGTTATCCCGGTATCCCACTTCTTCTAGGGCTTTGTAGATGTCCGGGTTTTAACCCCCCACCCCATCTCTTTTAACCTGACACGCCAGATATCTGTGTCTTTTAGACACATCCATCTGGGGAGCCATCCATGTTTTAGAAGGGCAGGCACTTTCGAAAAATACTTTGCAGGTGATTGCAGGAACAAAGCCTGTTATTAAATCCACTCTTGCAGTAGAACTATTGGGAGAATAGTGAAAACATATTTTCCATTGAGAAAAGCTTTTGCTCTTCATTTTAAAATGGTATTTCATTTCTGAAAATGAAAACCCCCTCCTATGTAACTCGCGACACCCAGTTTGAGAACCGCTGGCCTAATGTAACCAGACCAGGACCGTCCGGTACATTATGGGTGCACGGGCGCCGCCCCCTACGAATATCTGGCGAAGGAAGTCTACCTAAACATAGTCTACATTATTTTATTGTATAGAGAAAAATAATTATGACATAAAACTTGTTTCCTCATACAGAAACAATTTTATATTGGCACATCCCTTTATTTGGTTAATTTCTGTGTCAATCGGTGTTGTTTACGACATGTAAACACATGTAATCAGTATATTATATATATACTCTCTTGGGGCGCAGATAAAGTAGTGTGTATGTGAGTCGAAATACTTTTGACAACCATGTGACCTGAGGCTGTTCTCTAATGCGTTGCCTTCAATATACCCTCCGGACGCAGCTCAGTGCGCCCTGGAAACGCCTCCTTTTTATTAGCAGCAAATCAGCGCTGTGAGTTTAGCGTCATTGTGTTGATTTAGCTGTAGGATAATTAAGACTAGAGGATCGTGTCGTGTGTGCTGTCCTACCTAGCTACTAGCTAAACTACTATGGTACTGTTTGTTACCGTGGGTTTGTTAACATGGACATAACTTGAGTTAAAAGTTATTTATATCTAAAAGTTTTCCCAGATGGACAGCCTTGCGCTTCCATTGTTTTTCTTCAGTGAATTTGGCAAGCCATCAACTTAGGTGAGTACAATAGAAAGCATGTATTATTGTACTACCATGATTCCTGCCTTTGTGGTGCTGGTCTGTTCTGTTCGTGCATTGGCAATATTTTTCTGCTGGATCAATTTATATACT
>JAODLL010001089.1:0-13464 GCA_026546735.1 Forbesichthys agassizii | reverse complement strand
GGGCAGTTGTTGTGGCCATCCTGTACCTGTCCTGCAGGTGTGATATTCGGATGTACCGATCCTGTGCAGGTGTTGTTACACACGGTCTTCCACTGTGAGGATGATCAGCTGTCCTTCCTTTCTCAATGTAGCGCTGTCTTAGGAGTCTCGCAGTGCGGACATGGCAATTTATTGCCCTGGCCACATCAACAGTCCTCATGCCTCCCTGCCTCCCTCCAAATGCCTACTCTCTGTAAACTGTTAATGTCTTAACGACCGTTCCACAGGTGCATGCTAATTAATTGATTATGATTAATTGAACATGCATGGAAAACATTGTTTAAACCCTTTACAATAAAGATCTGTAAAGTTATTTGGATTTTCACAACATTATTATTAAAATGCAAAGTCCTGAAAAAGGGACGTTTCTTTTTTTGCTGTTTATATATATATTTGACTTATTTATTTAGAACATAATAAACAAAGGTGGGGGTTGGTATAAAAAAGTCACTGATCCTTAATTTGATTTCACAAAAGCTCAAAATAATGTAGCTGAGAGATATAAGCAGCTTATTAAACTAGCCTATAGAAAATAAACAAAATAATGATATTGGGATAAATGTTAGAACCTTCTTAAATAACAGATCTTTAAAAACGTTATTACTGTATTTAAACACTAACAACATGTTCAATTTTCATGATTTTTATTGTGAATTCATATATGGAGACTAGCACATATATACAGTAGGAAGTTGTGTAATTCCAACAAATGGATGCTTTAAGTTATTTGATTGCATTGTGGGATTTACAGAAATGATCTTAAACCCCTGCTGGTCTTTTACATAACAGGTCTATGTAGTATGGAATCAAGGATGTAGCCTTTCCTCTCAAGCTGGGTTGAGCTGGGTTACATACCGTAACCTTGTTACGGTATGTAACAAGGTTACATACCGTATATTGTATATATTTTACTGTAGGCTTTAAATAGACAACTTGACTGTGCCAAGTCACAAACCTATTCTCATTCTTTTGACATTTTTCTTTTTTTTTTTCTGTGTAGGCTACTGATATCGGCCCATCTTAGAGCCCCCATGTGGTGATGCTGTTTTCACATCAAATTTATGAACAAGACAATTAAGCTAATAGCACCTGGAAGTTAGCATAAATAAATAAGTGAACCATAATAAAGGTTCCTGTGCTATGCATAATGATGTCATATCGTACTTCCTGTGTCTCTTCAGACAGGCTGAGGAGGTGCAACAGCAGACTGACAAGATAGGTCACACAGAGGTGTGAGCGCATGAGGGAGCCAATATAGTCTGCCCTGAAGGCTGCCAGACGGCTGTTTGTGTGTGATTGAAGGCGCTCTGCCAGAGCTCAATCGCTGTGCTGTTTGTCTGAATTGCCCTGTACTACGTATGATATCTCTGATTTCCTGGATGCTTTCTGTTATAGGGGACCTAGATATGACCTGTATTATGAATAGAACATGTCCAAGACGCTTTTAAAAGCCACGATCTGTCTGTCACAGCTACAGGTTAGCTCTCTCTGCTTTCCTCTCCTCTCTTTGACCAGATGGTTCAGCCAATCAACTGCCAAGTATTTTTTTTGAAAGTACCTGCCCTTTACTAACAGTTTAAATGTACGGCTCCCCAGGTGGCCTCTCCCGCCCCTCCCCCTCCCCCTCCCTTCCCCTCCTTGCCTCGCCTCTTTTCCCTTGAAGGTGCAGCCACAGAAGGATTCCAAACACTGTAAAACAAACATTCCTTACTACCTGTTTTACCAGCCCTATGATATTGTTTCAGACATATTAAAAAAGTTGCATAGGTGTATATGTTTTGGTATGTTTGTGATTTCATAGATGAAACACAAACACATTTACTGTATAGTAAGCAAAGTTACCTACGGCCTAATCATATAGTATTTAAAGGACCCATTCCATGAAAACAAAGTATTCCTAGTTGTTTTTGGAATTAGCAATGTCGATGTGACATTGGCAAGTGCTTGGCCTTTCAATGTGGACTGTTTGCTCCCTGGTCTGTATTTGCCATAAAAGGAAAAGAGGCGGAGAAACAGGCGTATAAGAAAAAAATGTGTTGTTGATCACCAGTACACAAACTAGGGCTGGGCGACATACTGGAATTTTTTCAAAAGAGATATAAGATTAGACAATATTGTTTATATCGATATAGTTATATTATGCGTTTATTCACACATGTTTCTATTTGTTCGTCTCTCCCTCCATGCCTGCACTTGTCCTGAGGAGTGAAGTCAGGAGCGAGTGATTTAGTGCGTTCAGAGTGTCAAAGGGGCGTACAGAGAAAGCTCAAATGTCAATTAAGTCGCTAAAAATAAAAGAAATTCAAATTTTCGTCGAGTTTCCTGTTTTTTCTCTATGCCTGAAGATTTATCCCACTTTATAGAAAATACAGTTATATATCGTGTATTGGTATTCAACCTAAATATATCGGGATATTATTTTTGGTACATATCACCCTAACACAAACCATTAGTAGTACAAGTTTAAAGTTTAACATTATAAACATTTAACTTTATGTCTGTGATAATAACAAAGATAGAATATGCCTTTGTTTAACCTTTCTTATTTAACCGAATATCACTTTGTGTTGTTGCTAGCAGAGCCTATAGATATATCTAGTATAACCCTGTAGCGGCAAGAACGGCTGCGGTTTCGTGCTATGTAACCCTTCATTCATTCATCAATACGTGCTTATGGGTACATGGCTGTTTAGCAGGCAAAGATGGCTGCGATGTTGTGCTATGGTATAATATAGCCTTCATTCATGAAATAATGTGCTTAGTAGATACATGGCTGGTTATCAAAACGTAACATCCCTGTTCCTTCACAGGACTATATTCTGCCTCCCGTATCCTTTACTGTAGTCTGGATGGCAACGTGGAATAAATTAAGAGAGAGTTCATCCTTGAGTTGATGTGTTTCAAAACCCATAAAACTATGTTCACACCTCGTTTGTTCTAGCAGTCAGCAGTAAAGCAGATGTCACGTAGCCTCACGTCAACACAGCTACGTGGAAGTCGGGGTGGGGTGGGCAGTGGCTTGTTACATTTAAAGTAACAGTCACTTAAAACAGACCGTCATGTGGGGGTCGTGGTATGATGGTATGATGGTGCTTTTCCACAATCTATGTGGTATTTTCAACTAAACTTGTCAACTACATTGCATTGAGAAGTCAAGGAACTGTGTCAACAAGTGAAAAGGAGCATGACATCTGACTCCAGAGGCCAGAGGAGGTCATCCTACATGACGTTATCCTACATGATAAAACAGTATTTTATTATTGTATTGATTTCAATGATTGACATGAAACAAATAGAAGTGATGTTGGCTAATTCATCATATTTATCCTGCACATTTGGATATAATATAATTATGTAATAATACAAAAAAAAGTTGATAATGGTAAAACAATGACTTAAATAAATTGTATTTACAAATAGAATGATAATAAAAATAAGATATGTAAGATGAAGAATAGTGTGAGAATTATGTGCACGTGCATGTGTGCAGTGGTGTCCTCTGTCGTTGCACTTGTCCTCTCGTTGCTCGACCAGGGCACTGTCATCTGTGTGTCGGCCCAGAGTATCCACATCACCAGCCAATGTCCAGGAGAAAGCGTCAGTCACACACTGGCCCCACCCACACCGGGAGCTGGATGGATCAGCTCTCTGGCAACACTCCCATGACATGAGTAAATACAGTCTCATCTAAAAAAACTCTGCTAAGCTTTTAAAATACTGTTTGTAAAGCAGTGCATCATGATAAGAGTAAAGAATATAAAAAAGATTTGAGTTGGGTTTGGCTTTTCAAAGTAAAAGCTCATTTAAGATACAATAGAGGATCCCTTTGACATGTTAAATCCTCAATTTGTTGCTACTGCGTCATACGTTACTCTAGCGCTCCTGACATGCCAAGCTTTGCTACTCTACTATGCAACTTAGAGGCCTGATATTTCAATGGCTAAGCTAGGTACCTGCGTGATGACATAGTTCTGTCATGTTAATGACAACAGATTAGCTAGCATGCATGGAAAGCATGAATTCCATCAGAACATGTTTCTCATAACTGTCTGTCACATTATGGGCCCTTTTCACAGGTGTCATCATATTTACAAAAGTGGTGTGGACGGTGTAGCTCATTACATTAATTAGGTATATTAATTAAATGATATACTGGCTCTCTGTAGGTATACTGTAGGTATACCAGTGACCCGTAAAGACAAATATGTATTATCTAAATAAATAGTTAAGCACCCAATACATTGTCAGCACTAGTTCACTGGTAGCTAAAATAAACACATTCTCATAATGTTATGAGCAACGCCTGTGTTTTCCCTGCTATGACACCTCTGTGAAAAACACCCATAGCACCTACTGTACATTACTGCAGCATTTTCTGTAAATAAACATACTGTAAGACCTTACTGGGGACCTTCCTGGGGACCTTCCTTCCATACAGAAATAAACATCAGGGCTTGACACCATGGTGTGAAAATATATTTCCTATACCAGGTCAGTGTCACAATGTTGTAAGGTAAATGTGCTTTTATTGTCACACATGTAGTGAAATTCATCCTCTGCATTTAACCCATCCTTCACGGGATCAGTGGGTAGCCACTGCACCAGGGACCAACTCCTGGTCACATGACACAGACTTGTTTTTGGATAGTGGAGAGAAACCAGAACCACACAGACATGTTTTATATTATTATTAAGAAATAATAATAATAATATTATTATTATTATTATTATTATTATTATTATTATTATTATTATTATTATTATTATTATTATATTATTATTTATTATATATTTCTGTAGGTCATCACATATTTCCTAATTTGTTTATGCATTTTTTTCTAACCTGGAATGAAGCCTAGTATGAAAGTGGACCAACCAGTATCAATGTCAATGGAAAGACAGGCAATAAATACACTCTAGAATTCCTCAGCCAACAGGCATTGTAGAGTGGATTATCTCCGACACCTACAGTATAGTATTGTGTAAGACAGGGTGTGATATTGTTCTCAGCAATTTTACAACGAAATGCATCAAATAATGTGAGGGAGTTGTCTTATAAAAGTGACTCTGAATAGCATTCCAAACATTACAATATATGGTAGTGGAAAAGCACAAATATATATTGTGGCGTCCTGACTCCCCCACGAAGGGCGGGACCCACCAGACCAGCAGGCATCCTATGGTAAGGGCGATACATGGCAGCTGAACAACTCATGCATTGGCAATGCATTGGCAGAACACCAGGTGTAGCTCATCTCTCAGATTACCGATCCTAGGAAGAGAGGATAAGAAGGCCAAGATACAGACAATGGGCAGAGAGCAAGTGGGCAAGTATGTGGGCTGCTTCCCCCTCAATCCTAGTATATGCCCAACAGCAGGTGACTAGCCAAATGTGGAAAACTAGTAGCGATAGGGCTGCAACTACCAAGGCTGTACATGTCTGATGCGGTGGTTTCTTTTTTGTGTTTTACAGTGATCAGAAACCCCAGACAGCAGGGACAGAGTAACCGACACCAAAGAAATATATATTAAAGCATCTGTGTGGACTTTAATAAATCAGCAAACCTACCTACGTCTGTTCCGCTCTCCGGCTTGTCACATATGGTGGAGAATACGGCCATTTTTCTGACTGATCCTTGTCCCAATATGGAACATGCCCTAGCCGATTTGATGGCCAGCCAAGTCGGACTGCAGGCCGCAGTCGCATATCTCTGTGTGCAGGTGGGCCCGGCATCCCGCACCCGGTCCCTGCTGAAGGAGTTCTCTCACGAATGACCAAAGATGACGACGTCGAGGCGTACATCGCGGTATTCAAGAAGACGGCGGCCCAGGAGGGCTGGCCGGAGGACACCTGGGTTCGCGTCCTCGCATCTTTTCTCACCGGAGAAGCTCAGCAAGCGTATGGTGAGCTGCCTGCCAGCGAAATGTCGGACTACAACGCACTGAAAACGTCGCTATTAAACCGCCTGGGATTTATCTTACCGGCGTCAGGCTCAAATGTTTCATTCATGGAAATAAGACGAAGCGCAAACGCCCCGTTCACAGGTAGCCGTTGAGCATTAAAACTCTTCCAAGGAGGAAGTACGAAGGGACCCGAGGTCACAAGGGGAACGCAGTACGGACCGTCGTTGGTGCTTTGAGTGTGGGAGTGTAACCTATTCAGCCGATACCTGCACCCAGCGGAGACTAACCGTAGGAAGGCCCGACCGGGGAATAAAGGTAGGCCTCCTACCGAGGAGTGGAACGCCATCGCCTTCGCATCAGGATCTGACTGCAGGGCCTCCGGACACCGGTCCTCTCCAGAACCGTGACTGGACCAATCTGAGGCGAGACCACGGACACCGCAGTGGAAGAAGAGTGTGCCCGGCTGCCGTTGTCAGACATTGCCTCTGGAGAAACTTTCGCGGAGTTTGGGACAGCCCAGCAGAGGGACCCCAACCTGATCCAGGCCATGCGCCATGTGCAGATAGTGGACGGTGTTCCCCAAGACGAGGTGAGGACCGCCACAACCCCTTACTTTATCATGAACAATAATGTGGTGAAGGACAAGGATGAGTTTATAGAACAGTTGTTGGTGCCTAGTCCATATGTGTCCAAGGTGCTGGCCCACACCCAGGAGCTAGGGGTGTGAGCCATCTTGGGGTTAGGAAAACATACTGGCTGTTCTCCCGATTCTATTGGCCGAGCATAAAGAGGGCGGTCAAAGAGTACTGTCGGCAGTGTGCTAGCTCCACTTCCCAAAGGACCGGTATCAGAGCCCCTTGATTCCTCTGCCTATCATTGAAGTCCCATTCTCCTGCATTGCCATGGACATCGTGGGTCCGTTGCCAAAATCTGTCTGCAGACATGAGTACATTCTAGTGGTCATGGATTACACCGCCCATTACCCCGAAGCCATCCCACTTCATACTGCCACAGCTAAACATTTTAGCAGAGAGGTGTTTCTATTGTTTTCTCGGGTGGGCATAGCAGACGAGATCTTGGGGGACCTGTTTTACGTCCCGAATCATGGGGGATCTATGCCGACGACTGAAGTTGAAACAAATCAAGACCTCGGTATACCACCCCCAAATCGATGATCTGGTGTAAAGATTTAACCAAACATTAAAGTCCATGCTGAGGAAACTGACGTCCAAAGACAAGGTACTGGTGCTGGTGCCCACCAACGATTGCAAGTTCCTGGCCAAGTGGCAGGGCCCCTACAAAGTCATGAAACAGAGGGGCCGGTAAACTACAGAATGCATCTAGTGGGAAGGCGAACTTGGGAGCAGGTGTTTTATATAAACCTGTTATAACAGTGGCACACCGCACCGGAACCAGTCACGGCTGCGGTCTTATTCACGGACAAGGGGAAGGGATTGCCTGAGGTCCCTTTCGGCAACCAGTTGTTGCCAGCGCAGGGGCTGGATCTCGGGAAGGTGGTACGTGACTACACGGATGTATTCTCAGACGTCCCGGGGCGTACCACATTGATTCAACATGACATTGTGACAGAACCCAGACGCATCATACGACAGTGGCCGTACCGCCAACCGGAGGTCAAGCATGAGGCAGTGCGACCAGAGGTCCTCAAGATGTTGAACTTGGGAGTCATTGAGCGCACAGCGCTTGGTGCAGTCCCATAGTTCTTGTCCCCAAGCCAGACAACACCGCTTACTTTTGCAATGAATTTCGAGCATTGAATGAGGTGTCACGATTTGATGCCTTTCCAAAGCCAAGGGTGGACGAGCTCATAGAACACCTAGGGCCTGCCCGGTACATCAGTGTACGTTGGACCTGACTAAAGGATATTGGCAGGTACCCCTGACTCAGGCTGCCAGAGAGAAGACCTTTCTTCACCCCGGACGGCCTGTATCAGTTCACGGTCCTACCATTCGGACTGCATGGAACCCCAGCCACCTTCCAACGATTGATGGTCAGAGTGTTGAGACCCCACAGGGCATTTGCCACCACCTACATCGAGGACATCATAGTCCATGGCAGGGATTGGGACCATCACATCATCCACCTACGAACGGTGCTTCAAGCCCTGCAGGATGCCGGGTTGGTAGAGACAAGATGGCAAAGTCAACATGTGGCACCGCTGCGCTGAGAAAACCTCAAGTAAAACCTGAGATTGCCAGACTTGTATTCAGAGACACTGGCTATGTACATGAAAGATAAACTCTGCCGTGATATAACTTAAAGATAGAATTTGTTCAAAGTCGGTTCAGCTCTTTTAAAATAACCGCTGAATAAGGTAATGAGGTGGGTGAAATGTATGACCCACTGCTGTTTCTATGAAGCAGACAAACCCAGAGCTACTGCTGCGTCTGTGCGGATTTAAAAACATGTAATAATACAAGGAATGTATCTGAGGCTGGGATACTTGCTGCAATATAAATATAATAGTGACCTGCTATGGCTATTAAAGTTGTGTCATATAACGATTGGGACAAGGTGTGGAGGACAAAGAGCGACGCATTGTTATTGACAAACTCACTGGAGAGTGCGGATATCTTGTGTATGCAAGATATATAAGAGATCTTATAAGCTAAGCAAGATTGGGACAAACTGAACTCTGTTCATTGTAATTTCGATGGTGCAGGGGAGTCCACAACAGATTTAAGTACGGAAACAGTTTGTGGCAGAATACCTGGGGGGTGGCCATTCTCTTGCGTAAAAAATTGATTCACTGGTCAGTGTAGTTAGGCTGGAGGTGAACTAGCCAGTGTATAGCAATTACATTTGTGTATAATAATAATGTTTTTATAATATTTAATGTTTACACTCCTTATGAATGTTACCAAAATGAGGATAAATTCCTAGTTATTTTATTATGACCGTGCTTATACATCCATATCCGTGGGTGATATGAAAGCTGACATCTCAGATAGTAATTCCTTGTATGGGAAACATTTAATCCAATGTTGTCAAGACAACAAGCTGATTCTATCCACCCAAGTGCTGCTGCCTGTAGAAAGTTACACATATATCAGTGAGGCATGTCATACAACATCTTGGCTGGATCACTGTATATACACTGCAGATGCACATGACTCTATAGAGAGTGTTAACATCTTATATGGACTGGCTACAACACATCACATACCCATGTATATGATACTGAAGGTTGACAGCCTTCCTGAGCTGACAATCTATGTTAGCCAGGACCAAAGTTAGATTTTAGATTGGTCAAGGCTTGAACAAGAGGACCCCTGGCATTATAATATACTGTCCGATAAGAGCTTGAGCAATATTGATATTCCAGCTGTGTGGAAACATTAACTGTAAGAATCAAAAACACAATAACGATCTATGTCTTATGTATGATAAAATTGTGAAATGCATAAATTATAGCAGCAAACCATTCTGCAAAAAAAGTGTTAAACATCACAATCTTAGGCTAGGGTGGAATATGTGTATGAACTTCACATAGAGGCCAAAGAATGTTTTTAAAATTGGGTTTTATCTGGTAAAGCCAGATATGGTCATGAGTGTGAACAAAAGAAACAAGCTAATGCTAAATATAAATATACTGTACGCTATATAAAAACAAATGAGCATGCCATGAGAGCAAATTCCATGGCTAAAAAGCATCAACACAATAATGTTTATGAGTTCTGGAAAGAAGTCAAGGTAAGAAATAGAAGTAAGATGCCTTTGCCAGCTAATATTGATGGAGCTACTGGGTCAGACAATATTGCTGAATTGTGGAGAAAACATTATAAGGATGCCTTTAAT
Organism: Forbesichthys agassizii; assembly: GCA_026546735.1. Taxonomy (NCBI): domain Eukaryota; kingdom Metazoa; phylum Chordata; class Actinopteri; order Percopsiformes; family Amblyopsidae; genus Forbesichthys; species Forbesichthys agassizii. The sequence goes on along the minus strand of JAODLL010001089.1, from coordinate 3,702 downwards.
TGTGTCAAGAGCGATTTTTTTTTATGTTGGTGATGTCCCTGACAATGATGGTATGTATGGTTGATAGACCGGATGAAGTGTGAGAAATTACGAGTGAACAAAGCATGTGGCCTTGACCAAATAACAGCAGAACATCTGCAACATGCTAACCACGGGGTCTAAGTGTTGCTTGCTGTGTTTTTCAGGGTTGTTAATGCATGGTATACTACTTGACTCAATGTTATCAGTTTTATTAGTACCTGTTGTCAAAGACAAAACGTAAAATATCTAATATTGAAAATTACAGACCAATTGCACTTGCTAGCATATTGTCTAAGGTATTGGAAAGAATTATCGTATAGGCTACAGGAATATATAATTATCACTGACAATCAATTTGTTTTAAAATATAAACGCAGCACAGATTTGTGTATTTATGCCCTGAAGGAAGTTCTAAACAAATATTTTAGACAGAATACTACAATATTTGTGTTTCCTTGATGCATCCAAAGCATTTGACCAAATTAATCATGGAAAACAACAGAGAGGAGTCCCCCCATATCTGATGAGAATTCTCCATTTATGGTACGTGCACCAGTCTGCAAGTTAAATGGGGTAATAATATATCGGCACCTTTCCTGGTGACTAATGGAGGCCATCAAGGTGGAATACTCTCACCTGTCCTCTTTAATATCTACATGAATTATCTCTCTAAAGAACTAAAAGAGTGTAAGACTAGATGTGTAGTGGGCGCATTAACCACCATATGCTGATGACTTGGTTGTTATCTCTCCTTATAGTGCGGGAACAACTGCTTAGACTTTGCTCAAACTATGGTGTTTAGTTTGACATCAAAATTAACTCTAAAAAGAGTGTTATGATTGTTAGAAGTAAGGAAGATCAGAAGATAACTTTTTCCTCAATTGATATGGCACACCAAGTGCTACGTGTGTTTAGCAAAGTCAGATATTTGGGTCATATAATCAGAAATGACATGTGATAATGACGACGTGCAGAGACAATGCTGCAAACTGTATGCACAAGCCAATATGCTGGCACGCAAACTTCACATGTGTACAGATGATGTTAAAACAGCACTTTTTAAAGCTTACTGCACTCCATTCTATACAGCTCATCTATGGTGCTGGTATAGTAAAGCAAAGATGAAAAAGCTTAAAGTAGCATACGTCTGCAATAAAGTGGAATTGAATTGAATTGTTCCGCTCTTCGGCTTGTCACTATATATATATATATATATATATATATATATATACACACAGACACACACTTTGTTTAGTAGTTCTGTGCAACACAATGCTGTTCAGGTATTTAAGAAATGGCACATACGCACGTCCTACACATCACTTATTACCTATCTGGCACACCTACTGTAGAAAATAAAAATTAAATCCTTGAATAGCGAGACAATGAGAGCATCCACCCTGCAGCTTGGTTAATGTTCAATGTGTCAAATCAATGTTGAAGGTTTTCTATATAATTATAGAGGGGGTATTTTTTTTTTCCTCTTACAGTAACTGGCTTTGTGAAATGTTGAGTTGATATATGCTTTCAGCAGGCAGGAATTTGTCAATAGACATGTATCTTTATGTGACATATCAGTCAACATGCTTGAGACAAAGAGATAAGTCATTGATGTCATGAGTCACTGTGAGTCAGTCATATTGTCCTGTGTTACATATTTAGAATATTATTTTGAGTTTCAATAACCTTTACTTAAACTTCATAATATAGAGGTTGAGTCATTGTGAGTACCAATGTCATAATTATGCAATTCAATGTCATATTTGAGTTCCAAAGTCATAACTTCCAACATAATAGTTGTAAAATAATTGTAACATTTGCATAGGCAACACACAATGGAAGCAAAAGGTGGAAACGTAACAGGAGGTTAATAATAAATGCACAAGCCATGCAAACAATGGAGAAGGGGAGAAGGACAGGATAACTCATTATAAGCACTTGCACGCAAACAAAACACAGGTGCGAAGACGGGGAGGTATAGGGCTGCTCACAAACGTGTCAGCACGCTGATGAGAGGAAGGCCTGATCTTACCCCCTGACCTGGGTGTTACAGTACCCCCCCCCCCCCCCCCTCCTAAGTACGGCCTCATTTCCTGGCCCGCCGGGCGGCTCCGAGGCCTGGACGCCGGCCGATCCGGTTGCAGTGAATCTTTTCCGGCAGGCACTCTGGCGAGGCATGGTCCGTCCTCCCCACAGGGGCGAATTCAGCATAGACGTCCCAGGCGATGGGACCACAACGCTGGCGGTAGGATGGGAGTGGGCTGATCTTCCTCTGCACTGTGGTCATGGATCCTGTAGAGGGCACCGGCTCTGCAGTTCTTCATCCCCAGGTGGTAGGTCACAGTGAAGCGGAAGCAGGAGAAGTCCAGCGGGCGCAGTGACCGGAAGGGCATACTCCCAGGGCCCCTGTAATTGGCACACATTCTCTGATCTCCCTTTTTGAAGAGGGGAACCACCACCCCAGTCTGCCACGTCTTTGGCACCGTCCCTGACTTCCACGCGAGGCATGTCCAAGACATCCCCTCCACATCTAAAACTTGTGGATCATAGGGACACAAAAACCTCTCCACCCCGATAAGGTGATGGTTCACAGAGAGATTGTGAATTGCTGTTGTGTTTTGTGAAATGCTGCTGTGTTTTGCACTAATGTACAAATATGACGCCAGAGGAAAATCTATCCCAGTCGGGACTTGAACCCTGCTCCCCCACGCAAAAGATAAACTTATTACAAGATCACCACCAGAAAGTTACTATAGATAGCTCCGCCATCGCATGTATGGAAGTATTTGAGAGTAAGATTTATGTAATTTAATATTGTTACACATGGTTATGACATAGACTAGACTACTACACTGGTCAACATTCCATCATGATCACTGGTCAACAACACACAGCATTATATATCTCCGAATTCAAAAAATAAACAAACTGCTCTGAAATATTTCCCCTCCAAGAACAGTCAATGTACAAACCTATGTTATGCGCAAGGGAATTGTCAAGCTTTTAGGGGAAATGCCGAAATGGTGCACGTTTTAGACTACACGTGGTTTTACAAGCCTAAGAGGAATGTGTTGTGCTTTTTCGCTTTTCTGAAGCCAAAAAAGCAAGAGGTGATACCAACATACACACAAGAACAGGATATCAAAGGTATGGTATCTGATGATCCAAGACGAAAACTAACTCTACTGTATGGTACGTGTTTCGTGTTGTGCGATTATGAGATCCAGATCGATGTGAGAGAAATTCTGCTGCACTAAACAAATGTCTAAATTAAGCCAAGATAATAAAAAACTATAGGTCATAACTATAAGTTATGACTTATAGTCATAACTATAAGTCCTAACTAAATGTTATCTTAAAATAAAACAATGTAGGATGACTTACCCTGTTATAAGGATATTGCTGTTCCTGTAGTCTAGCCTACATGTTTGTCATTCACGTGAATTGGCAAGATCGTGCACTGAGACTGGTGGAAATATAAGATACTGTAGCTCTCAAAATCATTTTGTAGTTCTGTTTGTAGTTCTGTCTGCTATTATTTCATTTGGAATATATATATACATATATATATATATATATATATATATACATCCCTGTGGCATCACTGTGGAGGTTGGGGACATTTAACCTGAGTGGGCAATGTTCAAAGCTTCCATTGCTGAAGCTGCGGCAGAGAGCTGT
>JAODLL010001088.1:17212-37123 GCA_026546735.1 Forbesichthys agassizii | reverse complement strand
ACATTATATAGAGGAGACAGACCGCTTAGAGAGTCCTCAATAGAACTCTATGGGAGAAGCACCAGAGACATTATATATAGGAGACAGACCACTTAGAGGGTCCTCTTCGTCTATCAGTAGCTACTTCGAGTTTATAGCCTACCTAATGAAATAGGACTCTTCTGAAATGGTGTGCATGATTTATCTGCTCATATAATTCATGCAAAAGATGGACGGCTTCAGAGGGAGCGCCTTATGGCATTGATGGGGGCGGGGCTTCTGAGGGAGCACCCTATGGCATTGAAGGGGGGGGGGGTTGTTTTGATCCAGTTCAAATAACAACCTGTCCCCAAATCCTTGACTTCACCTTTAAATGTAGCCCACACCCCCTAAAACAACAACAACAACAACAAGTAGTACTGCATGTAATGCTAAGAGAACGAGAGTGGAAATAGCAAACTGACCAATCTAAGCAGAGTCTCCTCTTTAAGCTGCTTGCGGGTTTCCCCCAACACCTGTCCATCAGACGCTGGCTCGGTTCTCAGAGCCTGAGAGAGGGACAGCAAACCCAGTTAGAGAGCAGCAACAGTAACCCTGTGTGTGTGTGAGCGTGCGTGCGTGCGCTACTATCCGGACTGTGACTGGAGAGACTGTTCACCAATGGAAACCAGCTGAGATATTTTCATTCATGATACTGGATCGATTTTTAAGCACCTAGTATTGACCTAAATAGTTCTATGGTGCCATGCATAAAAAAGGGTCTAATAAAGCACAAAAATATAAATATACTTCTTTATATCATCATCATCATAATATACAGATAACGCAATCATGGAGATACTGCTAATTAAACATAATTTAGTTGTATTATTTTGCCCCATTTAAAAAAAATCGTAGTCTTTGTATTGAACTGTATTGCAATATGTATCGTAACCAGGATTCAACTGTGGCAGAGCTGTAGATACTGTAAGGGCTGCGCTCCGGTACATAGGAGCTGGGCTCCTTTCTTTCAGTAGGCTAACCATCGAAAATAATATTTCAGGAGTCTCACGCATTTTGCAAGCGGCTCCCCAGACCCGCACAAATAATATACAATCTCCCGGAGTTAGGGCTCCCCCCACCATACAAAATCCTAATTTAAACTGATCATATCTCAATGCATTGTAATGCGCATGTTATGATGCCAATACCCAGCCCTATATTGAGTTGTATCATATCTTAGAACAGTGCTTGTTAAGCTTTGTGATGCACAAAAAGAATGAATTCCATGCTTGTGCATGCTACTTCAAAATCTACAGCCAGTTTTAAATTCAGATAAACCTTAAAAGTAGATTTATCAGTACATGTTTGTCTTCACCTTCCTACTGGACTCTATCTGGTAAGAGCTCTCCTCTTTAACGCGTTCCACGTCTTCTTGTAAGGTGATGATCCTGTTGTTTGCCACTGCAAGCTTTTAGGAATGCAACATGTGTTACCAACAGCACCACACCCACAGTCACGGCAGCGTCTGAGATGACAACAGATGTTCACTGATCCTGCAACCACTCACCTCCTCTGTAACCTTTGTATTGGACTTCTCTAGCGCATCCACCTTGGCCTGGAGGTTATTTACTGAAGCGCTGCAAATAAAACAGGATCACCTAGTGGTTAGGGTGGTCGACTCACAGACAAAAGGTTGCAGGCAACTGTACTCAAGCTTTACAGTGAATAAATGCACATGTGTGATTCACAATGAAAACAGAAACACTAAAACAAAAACCCAAACAATAAGGATTTAGAAACTAGCTATTACATGTTTAAAACCGGAGATAAAATGCCATGAGGTCACATAAAAATAAGATAGAAACTTTCCCTTGAGGTGGATTTCCCTCATCTAGTTTGTCTTTTCCCTGCTGCGTCACAAACGCTAGTTTAGATTAATCTATTGAGGATTTCAACACAAGACGCTGTTTTCACCCATAACGACCCATAATGGGGCGGGGCGTGAAGGGGGGGGGTCAAAAATCTCTAGACTGCCATTGATTTTATATTGCATGCCATGAAGGTGTCTCCTCCTGATAACATCAAACTAAAACATGACTACTTGTTGCTGTGCGCTGGGCTGCATTACCAACAAGGTAAAGAACCCAGAACCAAGTTTTTATGAGCTATTGAATCAAAAAAATTAGCCTTAAGAAGAAAAAAGTGGTTTGCCGATGCATAACGCAATTTAGCTTTCCGCTTTTGCCTATATCCACTTTTTGCCCACTCTCTAAAGGCTGATGTTTTCAGTTTGACAGCTTGTTCTGGGTTATTTTCCTGGTTTCCTTGCATCCCGTCACACAACAGCTTTTAGGTGCAACCATGGTCAGCCGGTCGCGTCGTGCAGTAAGTTATGTAAACCTCACTCTCCGACACCTCGAGAAGGCTCTAGTGACGGAGGCTAGAGCCCTTGGGCTTAAGCTGCCCTTGTTAGGCGCTGTGGAATCTGTGGGAGAGGGGTTCGAGTCCGTCACATAGGCATGTCCCAGTTTGTTGTTATCAGGCAAAACCTTTACCAACCAGTAAAAGGGTCCCATACCTTCCTAGTAGGGATGTCAGGATACTAGAAATATAGTAGTCGATACCAATACCAGTGTAATTCCACGGTTCTCGATACTAATTTCGATACCACGGGGAAAAAAAAAAGAGTGTGTGTGTGTGTGTGTGTGTGTGTGTATGTATGTATGTATAATAAAATATTCACATAATAATGAGGCTCTGTTTATGTAGTCTAGCTAAGTACATTACCAGTTATATAAAGCTCAGTATATCAAGCTCATAACATTGTATGCTGAGACTGCCATCAAATAATAAGTCAAATGTCATCTCTTCTGAGACTGGGTGATTATCTACAGTATGTGCCATGGGGTTGGCTACTGTAATATTGTGTGTAGCATGAATGGTATAATGTCCAATGCTAATTGAAGTTTGAAGTCTGTGGCTTTGTGTGGCCTGCTCGGGGCTACGCGGAAGTACCACTGGGACCACCGTGACTTGGTGCCCACACAAAAGTGCTCCTAGGGCGGGTAAACATTCACCGAGATCCCGGTCAGCGCTCCGGAGGTATCGAAAGCGTGAGGCGAAAAAGTGTTGTAATTTACAGCATACACACGTGGATGTTTGCAACACAAATATGCGACGTAGTCCTACATATTTTATTCCTTTCAAGGCTGATTTTGTTTCACTTTCGCCAGGCGATGTGTTTATCAACAAACCATTGATGTCACATGACAATAGCGGAACTTTTTACTCAGCCGGTAAAGTCTTGATGAGATGGACACTATTGTTGGAAAGGTTGAAGGCACCGTTTGCATATCTTAAGGTACCGTATAGTTTTTTTGTGAATGTATTACTCTATGATAATCCCCCTGGAGAGCAAATTAGCCTGCTGCTTTTTCTTTTAGACGAGTACGGTACGATATGCAAGCACGTATGATTTCCGGTACCTGCGGTACTGCACAAAAACGAGTAGTCATGTTTTCTACATTTTGGCATCGACTTGGTACCGAAGTATCGGTGCTCATGACATCCCTACTTCCTAGACATGGTTTTTCTTCACTGTAACAGAAGTGACATCTTAAAAGGGACACTAATCACGCTGTGTGGATTTGCTCTTGTGGAACTAACTGATGTCCCACCAGAGTGCCTCTCTGCACTTCCCATGCCCTCCTGCAGAGCTCACACTGTCCTCTACCCCTCCTCCAAACCAGACGTATGCTGTGTTGTTTTTTAAAAACATAAAAAGCTGAGCTATAACACAACAGGGAAGTGAATCCTGTGAGGGGATTCCTTCATTCAGGAAGTTACCTCAAATGTCTGTTCAGCTCCTCAACATAGTTCTTCTGATCGAGAATAGCTGTGATCTGTCCGTCACTTTGTATGAGAGAGGAAAAGAGGAAGGAAATTAGCAACAAACACCACAAATGGAAATGTTTTTAAAAATAAAAACACGGTATGCTGTGATTTGAGAGAATTGCCTACAGAACATATCTTCAGCTATCTTCTTGGTTTACACAGCATGTACATGATGCCATCCAGCAGAAGACTTTTCGCTAGCAGGACAAAATCACAGCGGCACCTCCAGAAACTAATAGACATTTTCTATCTGTCAATCACGCGTCAATAATAACCAATCAGATCACCTTAGCAATGCCTGATCTGATGTCCCACAAACAAAGCTAGTTAGCCGTTATTAGTCAGACTACTGTACCGGTACTAACGAATGAATCCAAATCTGGTTTTAAAAACAAAACAGGATTATGCTTTTTTCGTTCACACTAGTCTTCCATAACGATACAGTAATTTGTGTAGTATATTCCTAATTGACCACCTAACCGGGATGCTACAGTACAGAACACGTTAATTCAATGGTTGTTTTTCTCACAAATCACACAGCAGAAATACTGTACCTATATTGTATCGGTAGGCCACCATAGGGTAGATTAATGTTCATCATACATTTTCACAGGGCACTATAACACTAAATAAATGCTTGTGCACCCTTGTGTGTCATTAGATGCGCTTCGGGAACGTGTACTTCCAACAAGATATCCTACCAGACTAATTAACAGTACAGCAGGGAGCTTTCATCATCCTCTTTTCAAACCAGAAAACAGTTGGCTAAATTTAAATTATGGTTGATTAAAATAACGTGGTTGGCATCTGAACGGAACGTAAACAACATCAGACTTCACGGTACAGTAAAATAGCGAAAAAGTGCATTCGCCTTGAGTACCGTTACAGGCTACGTTCATAGCTGTTGTAACTGTTTAATACTTTACTGTAATGGCCAGTAAATGCATTACAGCTAGTGTTGGATCTCATGTTGTGAATACGGTAAAGCGTATCCTTGACTAAAGAAGTTGATGCCTCTGTAGAATGCAGTTTGGTAGACTAATTTGGCACGAAACACACTGCAATATTATTAGAAATATGAAAGAGAATATCATATTTAGCAGCTTATGTCCCACAAGCTGCTAAAGGTTGTGGGACATTAGCAACAGTAACCAATCTGGGTGGGTCTTACAGCCTGAGTCGGAAAGGTCTATTGACCACAGCGGTCACAGTGATGGAGGAGCAACAGTGCGCAAGCAAGGACTCACCCCTCTGTGCTCTTGCTACTGTGGCCGCCATCTTTGAGATACATTGAGAAATCGATCACTCCGACCTGCACAGGCACGTTCAAGAGATAGGGATGGTTCTGAATACACCATAACAACATAGCACCGCATATACTATGACATCACAGTGAGCCCTAGAGTACAAAACAGTGCATGTTAGAGGCATAAAGAATGAACGTGTGAAAATCTACCGGTTGTTTGTGCAGCTCCAAATGAGTATTTACTCCATTTGTGTCCAGATTAACCCTCTAGTCCTTGTGCCCCTGCTGCACCCTCTACTCCCCTTACTGCTCAACTATATTCACTACCCCTCCCCTTCAGTCACACTGGTGTTTCACATAATGGAAATGCACAGCTGGGGCTGAAATGTGAGCTTCTGGGGACACCGTATTTGCAATCGACAGGGTTCCTGCAGGTTTCATCAAGTTAAATGTAATACTTTTTAAGACCTTTAAAGACCATTATGAATGCAATTTAAGACCTATTTCACATCCATACTGGTAAAAAAAAAAAGAAGCTTCGGTTTAATCTCGCCGTGAGAATCAGTATGTCTGAGTAGCAAATTAATTTGCCAATCAGCATCATATTGATAGCTATACGGGCGTGGTTTGGGTTTGCCCGACAGCGAAAACACCCAAATGTTCCTCCAATCAATTGCCAAGTATTATTTTGAAGGTACCTGCCCTTTACGAACAGTTTCAATGGACGGCTCCCCAGATGGAGTTGTGACAAAAATGAATCTGGCATGTCCGGTTAGAGTACCACGTGTTCAATTCATTTCCCCATCAGAACGTTCTAGCGTGCGGTGGACTGACCTGGGAATCTAAGTCCTCTCCCTTCATACAGAGGTTGGCGTCGATGACGTTCAGTCCCACGAGCAGGCCAGCGATGACAGCCCCTTCCTCCTCCATCATGAGCGCATTGGGCTCATAGAACTCACTGCAGAATGGTGGCAGACATGATTGCAGGCACATGCTAGCTAAATGCTCATCTGAATACAGTTACCATTATGCCTTTCATATACTTTAATCTGAGATCTAACACAGACTGTCTTATTCCAGGATCGTGCCAGTGTGAACTCTCTTACGCATGATTTCCACCGTGCGCGTCTCTGTTCCGTCACGTCAGCGATCCGTTTTTGCTCCGTCATCTGCACTGCGTTTCAGAAGCGGAGCGTCTTATTGTGTTTTCCATAGTAACAAACCAAACGGATATTAGGAGTTCTATCTGATTGGCAGCAGTTGGTCGCTTTCAGAAGCATCCCAAAAGCGCTTCTGTCAAAAAAATGTAACTTCTGCCTTTTTAGCGGAGCCCAGCGGAGAGCCACTCCTGGGACGCTCCTGGGACGCTTTGGTGGTTCACTTGCATTGAAAAGAGCTCTGTGACTGAGCCGGAACGTGACAGAGATGCGCCTGGTGGAAATTGGGGGTTAGCATGGGGCGAACATCATTCTACAAATGCCTTTAGCCCTGGGCTAAGTGCGGTGTGTGAAAGGCCTAATACCGTACTAGACAGACACACCTGAGCAGGTCCTTTCTGTTGATGATGGTCTTCATGTAGTCAGACAGCTTCTTCTGCATCAAGGCCAACCGGAGCCAAGCACGGCCTCTTCCCAGAGGCGTCCTGGGAAACAACACGTGAAGAAGAATGCACACAACACGTGAAGAAGAATGCACACAAGCCTACTGAACAGACCCATTCATACACCGATGGTTGTGTCAGCCATGCAAGGCCCCACCTGACCACCGGGGGCAGTATAGGGTTAGGTGTCTTGCTCAGGCACACCTCTACACTTGGTGAGGAGTTAACGGGGTTCAAACCAGCAACTGAGCCACTGCCACCCCAAATCAGGTGCAAAATGCCCCTAATGACTTGGTTTAAATGGCTTACTTGAGGCCAGGCAGGTCTTTAACACTTGCAGTGATCTCCCCGGCCTCAGGGGTCAACTTCTCAACCAGCTCCAACGCCCCCCAAAATGACTTGTTCTGCCCCAGGAAGGTCTTTTTGGCTGAGGATGAAGAAAGAGTCGTTTAAACTTTTTTTTCTCCTTCAGACATCTGAGCAGCTAAAACATTTTTGACATATGGTTTTGGTTTATGTATTTTAACCAAAGTAACTAAAACTAATAATAATTAACATTTATAGCACTTTCATACAAGGTTGCAGCTAAAAGTGCTTTACAGACCAAAGAAAAAAAAAGTTAAAGATAAAAGATGAAATTATAAAATGAAAATAAATCAAGAACAACAATTTAAAAAAATGAATAGACAGGATATTACAAACGAGATAGATATTGAATATTGTATAATTATTCACTGGAGGCAGATTCCCTTTATCCCTTTAACTAACATTGAACAATTACAAATGTGAGACACAAGATTATTTCTCACGCAGGACAAAGTTGAGGCAAAACATTTATTCCGCACAACTTTTAATACCAAGACAATTACAAAATGTTATATATTAGTAAAATATTTTTCAGATAAAACTAGAGTTTAGAGTAGAGACAGAGAGAGAAAATAGGGGATTTCTGTCTTTCTCCTTTTGATTCCCTTAATTTTCAATAAAATATTACATTTTGGGTGAAGCATTCCTTCCAGATTCCTACAATTTCAACATACTCTTGTGGATTTTTCCCCTCCGACTATCTGAGTAATTACAAAGCTGTTGTTCTCTTTCCCAACCTTCGTGTGAACCCTGAATCAAAGCACAAACATGCCAGCTAGCCGCTCGCGTACTTTTCAAGCCGTGTTTTAGACAGTGCTCCATCACCACAAAGAACTGCTGCAGAGGTGCGTAGTCGGAGTCAAGTGTGCGGCCGAGGTTGAGGGCAGACTCAATTAAGCCCTTGATGCTCAGTTTGGCCATGTTCATCAAGTTAAGCCTTTCGATTGCAATAGGATCCTTGGGATCTAGAAACAGAGAGAAGATACATAACACAAACAGAAGATTAAAAGGCGAGGCCTTGAGGATATGGCTATGATATACCAAAGGCATTTGAATAACAAGATAGAGCACTGTAATCGATTTCAATGGAAGCAATAATAGAAGGGTGAAAAGTGTCCATTGAGCATTGTTTCCATTCTCTCTGGTTACTATAGCGACACCAAGCAAGAATACAAAAGGTAAAAGTTGCAGTTTCTCGAATGGCCACTTGAGGCTGACTCCAAAAGAGGGTCAATCCCCTTGGACCCTCATGTTAAAATGTCCCAATTTTACAGCAGAAAAAGACACATTTACAACCTGGTACAAAGAAAAATGGTTTTGGTATCTATAGCTAGTTTCACCGCTCATGACAACTGGACAACTGTAGTTGTTTTAAAAATGTGTGCATTTTTACTAATCGGTTTTAGAACACATTAAGCCATACATTTAGCACATTATTATGGATAGCAGGGAGTTACAGGTACTGCAAACATGTGCTTCAGAAAACCCATAGGGTGTGACATCACAGAGGGTTTGTATGAGTGATGCTGACCAAGATATGGCATCAGGACGAACTGCAGAACTCCACGCCATGACAGAAGTCGGTGGTTGCGTATACTGTTGCCTATACTTCCACCAGTAATTGTGTGTGTGTGTGTGAAGCTGACATTTGTCAGTAGTGACACCACAGTAAAAAGGCGATCACATAATAATAATAATAACAACAACAACAACAACAACAGGGATCTGCATCACAAGTCTCCTGTTGTCTGGAAACATTCCCAAGTAGGATGATGCCGGTTCCCTGAATGAAACCCGAACTGTGGTTTGCAATTTATTACGACTCGTGTTCGCTTGGAAGCATACCAAATCACTGCTCCCTGGCGGACAATGCAGTGGTTGTTTGGTATTCATCTGAGGTATGTCTTGAGGAAGTTACCAAGTTTTGTTTTGTAATTAACCCTATAGCCTCTGTATCTGTACTAAGGTATCTAACAAGTAATGCAGTAAACATTTGGTAAAGAACTATTATTTACTTATACACATGAGACACCTAATACATGATTTGATTGTGTTAGATCTTGGTTTGCTCCACAGCATGTGGTTGTCAGCGATCAACTACATGCAGGCCTGTGACTGTTATTTCTGGGTTAAGACGAGGAGCAGCAATTACAGAAAGGATTTACTGAAGATGCTAACTTGTTAGTTTTATTATTTTTGTGTAAAATAATTTCCTCTACAGATGTTTGCATGCAATTTGTTCCAGGTTCTCTTCATGGCCATGTCCCTCTGCCTAAGTTACAAATAGAGGCATCATAACATCTTCAGCTAAATTCAGGGACACTGCTATTAGAATCCAACACCTCAACAACAACAACAACATCACATAGAATGCACTGGGGAGGGGACAGGAGCAATAACCGCGCCCTAATAGAGAAGCCATCATATGTCAAAAGCATCCCCCGCTGATGCCAAGATAATCTGACACGTTACCTTCGTGGGCAGGTTCTGTGTCTGGCGTAAGAGAGATGTCGTCCAGCTCGCGTAGGCAGAGCCATTCTCCGTCAACAGACACGCGAAAGTTGCAGAGGTATATGGTCTCCCGGGCCGCCTGGGTGATCTTCTCAGTGTTGGGGGTCGGGGCATCGCTCTGAGGCGTCAGGTCAGACATGATGATGACTCAGCTGATGCAACGCAATACTCTCACGCCGCCGAGAGAGAGAGAGAGAGAGAGAGAGGGGGGCGCAGCTTTTGTTTCAAGAGCCAAACACAAAAGGAGGCCCAAAATAAGATCGCTCAGAGACAAAGACACCAGTGTCTGATCAATGGAGATGCTTGTCCAATAGGAGAGAATGAGCGCAGCATCAGAACAAAAAAAAGGGACTTGATACAGACGCGGAGAAGCAAGCAACCGCAGCAGCAGGTGTTTTGACAGGGAAGATGTGTTTCCTCCCAATTACGAACGCATCCTCCTCCTCCCCGTTCACAAGGCGACCAGTCATGAAAAACTACGCAGCTGTCTAGCAAAAGGCTTCCCCGCCTTCTCTATCTCCTCTCTGTCCGACACCGGCCTGGGGATTTGAAATGCAATAGAGAGCGCTGTGTTGGGAAGAAGTAAAAAAATAAAATCACAGACCTCCTCTGGTCGATTTAGCATCGGTTCTTCCTGATTGGCCTGATCGGTGCACTGCAGTGAAGAAGGCACTGGGTGGGTGTTGACCAAGATGGCCGACAAATAGACTGGATAGAGGGATCACGTGTCACGTGTGCAGATGGTGCATGCGTAAAAAGGAACGGGCGGTGGGTGGGGGGATCCCAGATGCCCCATCTGATGCTAATGATGCAGTGATGGGGTTGTGCCATGGGGTTATGCAGTCACTCTAACTAGACTCCATTATCTGAATGATACGGATCATTTCGTTAATGTTTCATCTTTAAATAAATCAGTCAAAACAGAAATTACAGATTTTAAAAAATTAAAGAAAAAAATGTATAAGGAAATGTAGGTGTAACAGTAATTTCAAATCTAAACTGAGGCCGATGTGATTTTGAGCGAGATGCACATATAACAATTACACTGTTGTATTTTAGTGTGTGGACAAGGACATTATAATTACAATTATTATAAATATTTTAATAGAAGTCTGCATTAAACCTTGGGGCATTTTTGTGGAGATTAATTGTAGAATATGACCATAGAACAACCAAATAAAGCAATGTATTTTCAGTTAACCATTAACATTTTCAAAATGAGGTAGAAGGTTAGCTAGTCAACTGTCCACCGGTCACAGTTCACAGCCAAAGTTTGACTAGCAACTGCTTTTGCATTATTTGTCCTAACTGGCACTCAAACAGAAATAATGAAACTATTCCAATATCTTTCATGTTCATGTTAATACACGTCAATCGTTATTTAAGTTCACGTTTAGCTGGTTTAGCTAGCCCATTGGCACATTAGCCAGCACTGCCCAGCAGTCCACGATGATGATGATTATGATAATAATAATAATAATAATAATAATAATAATACATGTAATTTCAGGACGCCTTTCAAAACACTCAAGAACATTATTCACAGTACACACATAGGCATAATGACAGCTGTTTTGCCGACCTTGCTTCCCCCCGAAAAAATTGTACATTTTTGCGTTCAATTTGGATGGTTGGCAAACCATATCGAGTCGACATTGATATATTAATGTTAATTTAACATATAACATACAACACAACACGTGTATTTTAGTATAACAACCCCGATGTCTAGCTACACTTAAAAACAGCTAGCATGTACCGTACTGAAGAACCCGTTACTGTACGGCAGTAGCTTGCGTTTGTTTATGCTTTGTGACTGAAACCATACAAAACTAGTGTGTATAGTGTAGCCTGCGTATTGTGGTCTTTGGTGGACTGCCGTACTAACGCGTACTGCTAACTTACTTTTGCTCTTCGTTCTTTCAATGTGGAATTCATACTGGCGAACTGGGGTGGGTGACAACGATCCGGTCTTCCCAAATCTTACATTTGCAGAGTTCAACGCCTCTTTGAAGTAGATCACCGACGTTGGAGAGAAAGTCTCTTCCGGACTGTCAACGTGTCCATTGTTATCTTGACAGGCTGTTCTTCCAGAGACATCCAAACTTTCTGCAGTGTGTGCAGTGTGCGGCTGCAGGTCCGGTGTTGACATGTCCGCCATAACTCAAATCAGCTTCGTCTGACCAGCGGGTCGGTTGACAGCATCGTACAAATTAGCTAGCAGCTACCATACACCGAGTAAAACATCGACAGCTGGTCCACAATTTACTTGAAAATCGCCCCTTTACAGTGCATTCCTCCACAGCCCTCTCCTGCCCTCTCTGAACCGACCTGAAATCAACAGGAAACCGGAGGTAGTGGAATTATCGCGAGACTTGGCACATTACTACATCAGTACGTTGTCTGGTGGAGACATCTGTCTGCCATAGTGTGGGAAAACCACTATTAAAAAATTACCATTGCGACATTACCAAGTACCATTGTAACGTCGTCTGTATTATGTATAGCATATATTGGTATATTAGTAGTAACTTTAGCCTGCTGCAAAGGTGGATGCTAAATGTGTGTGTGCGTGTGTGTGTGTGTGTGTGTGTGTGTGTGTGTGTGTGTGTGTGTGTGTGTAGTTAGTTAACCATCCTATCCTGCTATTCCCCTTCACCCCACCAACACACACTAATAGGCATGTCTGTTCTAATCATTGACGTTTAGTTGGTTTAGTATTATTATTATTCTGATGTAGGTGCGACAGACAGGCAAGAGAGATTCACCAGACCGGTTAGGCAAAATAGGTCCTGATTGGCCAGGCTCTCTGGCGCTGTCAAACGTTTAGAATCAATTTATAGAAGAAGATTAGAGCCAGAGAATAAATTACATTAGATGTATCTAAATCCTACATTAGCCCAAGTTAGTCAAATGTATTGTTTTTTAATACCTGTAAAGCCACATGATTAATATATTCTGCATAAGTAACAATTTACAAGTGGATACAAATTGATTAAAATAAAAAACAAACAAAAGTAATAAAGTCATAATGCAATCAAAGTGATATGTGCTATTGTATGTTAATTTAATCATTACAGGTTTGTGCAGGTCTGCATTCAGGTTTTTCTACAAAGTTGTATTGTTTCTTGCATTAGTATAGTATACCAGCAGTTTGTGTGGCTTGACTTTGTCATAGATTAACAGGTATTGCACATGCAAATAATGCTGGCTTGGTTAGTTGGTTCATAGATCCTGTGTAAAAGTGCTGATTAGGAGCTTGTGTTTCCATCTAATGACCATGAAGTATGCACCTTTGTCACTAAACATTAATTATGTTTTAAAAGCTGACCTAAGCATTGTTGTAAACCAAAACCTAATTGGTACATATAAAGTTATATTTACTCAAATTAAAAAAAATGTATATGTATTGTGAGATGGCTTAAAGCTAGCCTATACAAATTGAATACATGTCAGAATGTTTTTTAGTATTAGAGACCTTTTTATAATAATCTGCCATTATAGTGTACAGTTATGAACTATAACTATATCGTAATTTATAATTGTATTGTAATTGATACTTGTATTATATATGTATCCTTGTTTTGTTTTAGTTTGCTGATATGGACCCAAGGGTGTAAAATAAAGTGGAATTGAATTGAATTGAATTGAACAAAGAGCCTGTAAGACATGGCAGCACATCATCAGATGTTTCTCTTTACACGGTGTTTGTTGCATGCGGGCCAATCTTTTTTCACACTATTTTATCTCAGAGGCCTATGTGCTATAGTGTTAGCCTAACAATATTTTGTGTTATGGATCAAAACATTAAACGTTGTTTTGAGAACACATTTTAAGGTACGGTAAAATGGGAGCATAAGCCATATAATCTGTCTGCATGGGACTTGCGTAGCACGCAAATGTAGTTTATCATTTAGTTTATTATGACCATCTCAACTTGAGATGGTCTTTACCAGAAAGCAGGATTACAAATATATTCACCTCATATAGAGCTTGTTACTTTGAGTTCATTCTGATTTATTTAATATATTCTGTAAAAAAACAAAACATATATGTATATAATACTGCACAAGGTAAAACATTTTTTATTTATGTTTACAAATTGTAAAAAAAAACACTTAATAAACATAAAAAATGCCCTCAGACAATTTTAATATACTGTATGTCATGCAAGATAACATCATCAGCTTTACGCTGGCAATACTTTAACTTACCAAATTACTGGCTATCCCATGGCTATCTTGGATGACATTAACAATCATTAATTATTAGACTAACCATAACCCTCTACTCACAGGTCCAAATCTGACGCATGTGCTCCTGGTTCAATAACTTAAGAGGTTACAGAGTAACCATTGTTGGTGGAGTGTCTGGGAAGATTTAGAGAATTGCAAGACATATGTCACCAAACAGAACTTTTGGCTGAAATACATTATCTCTAGGCTATGCGTCACCAGAGATATCGGTCTAGAGTTATTGTTACTATGTGCATGAACTATATGATGAGTGTACTGTATTATGTGACACCTGCATCATTGCAAAAACATCGGCTGCACTTCATGTCAAGTCAGCAGGTTCATCCGCCTGCATTTCACCCCCTAATGGTGTCTTTGATGATTCTTTAAAAGGTGCCCTCACTTATGCTTTGCATCTGCAATCGCCCACGTGACCCAAACTAGACGTTTATGACCTCATATGCTTTCATTCACTAAGAATAACACAATAGTCAAGCCATTACTATTCACTTGTTATTATATGTGCCTGCTGTACACTGTCAAATATTTGACCAAGCATGTGAGCACAGGGATGGACGATTTTGGGCTTTAGGTCAAGTATACGTATTGGTGAATGATGCTTGCCATAAAAACCGGCAGAGAGACCAGCAATAAAGAACTTGTTGTACTGGAGTCACAGTTTAGACCTTGGGGTTGGCCTGAGAACTTTACGGGGGTGGGGTGGGGGGGGGTTACAAAGAAGGCCGTCAGAACACTAGTTTTCCAAACACTGTATTAAGTATTATACAACTGAGTTTTGCACATTTTCCTGAGCCGTGTTAAAAGCATCTGTTTGGGATTTTTGGAAAGGCCATCTAAGAAGAATTTGCATAAAATTAAAACCAAAACAAACATATTTTTTTAATTGACCTAATCTATAATCTATCCTAAGGGCCTATATACACACACACATATACAGGGAAAGTCTAGGACATATTTACTGGGGTGGCACAGGGGTGGCAAAGAGAAATGTGGTGGTGGCCACAGATTAACATATACAATGTGGGCGTAGTATGCCAAAAATATTTGTTTGGTTATGGGCACTATAGGTACTAAAAATAGGATAAAACATAAATGTTACATGCTTGCATACACATAACTAGTGATGTTCATTCTTTTGCATAACCATTATAGACTAGTCAAAGCTAACAATAACATTGACAAACAATTTGAGAATTTACTGATGTCATTTACAAGTTATTAAGTATCCAAATAGCTATTATATTATATAACCTGCCATATAGCATAGGCTATAGCTTTCTGATATAATAACACATGTAGCCTGGAAGTCTATTAAAGGCTGTTGTGTGATGCACTTTGTTCTGAAAGATGCAAGGTGTTGGTAAAGCTATGCACCAATGTAATGTAGTCTACAGTCTTGTTTTAATCTAAAGAGAGAATAGTATGCGTGGTAACACGTGTGTGTGTGTTGGATTGGACTTGATGTGATTTAAATCTGGCCCCAGTGCAATACTCTTGTTATATAGTCTAACCTCCATTAGATGTCGCTGTAGAATCACTACATCACTCGGTGATGGACTTTCAAACTTGCTTGTTTAAATGAATTAACTAACAACGTTGTAACGACATCTTTATGAGGAATTTGACGCAGAATATTAAGACACATACATAGCCTACGTATCTTATTTGTTGTGGTTGTTTCTCTTTTTTCTTCGGCGTAATATTAATTAGTGATTGACACTAAATCACAAACTAGAATCAAACCAATCGCATTAATGCATCCCACCGACTACGACACCGGTCGGCTGAAGACCCGAAGGCGCTGTTGCAAACGTGACACATCAAATACTTTGACCTCCTCCTCGAGGTGTGACGTTGACAAAAGGATGGTCCTGCTGATAGCAAAATGTGCTGTCACGGAGCGCTTCCCAAATGCCAGTCACAAAGTTTTGCTTAGACTACTTTAAGTAACCCAACGTACCTCAATGGCACTTCGAGGGTGAGAGCTGAGACAAATATTGCGGTGAGTAGCCTTGAACGATTTGAACTGTGAACTCGACACCAAGTTGACAGCTTCGTTTACGCCTTTATGGATTTGAGATTGCGCGTGTGAAATTCACCATGAATTGATATTGATAACTACATCAGAATCATTAATCGTTTGCCAGGATCTCTGTAACAGAGTCTACGGGTTATTTTTTCGTCATTGTTTTCTTTTTACTCCTGACTATAGTTAGGACAGTGTGTAGGCCACACAGAGAACAAAAAAAATATGACATGTAAATGTATTCCACTCACTCAGGTTTATCAGCAAGCGCTGTTGGTGGTGCATTCAGCAAATTGACAAAGCCGACCCATAACGGGGGTAGCCTACACACGATGAGCGTCACGACGAAGAAGTAAGTCGGTAACGTGTGCGCCTTTTCATTTAGGCATATTGAGACAGAGCCCCGATCCTTATTTATCAGCCATTAGCCACAATAAACCACACTGATTTCAGATTATTACGTGATCAGAAAAGATTGTAGGATATTAACACATTAAATTATCTACAGAAGGTCGCGTTTATGATTTTGTTAGTGCACGTGTTGAAAGTACTACTGCCAAGACGAAGTGTTGCGCATTTGCATAACTGTAACGGTTCATTAGGTGCATTTAAAACTAATAGCTGAGTTAAGTAAACATAATGTGATAATCTATTAACTGTGAATATACAGTATTTTATCACTAATGTAGTAATTTGCCAGTGCAAATGCATTTTAATCTGAATTCAAATCCATATACCATAATTGTATTAATTACATCATTAGAGCTGAGAGGAGACTACCTATATTTGATTTATTTATGTTTTGCATAAGAAATCTTATAAAGCATGCAATAGCTTTCCTTTGACCTTTTCTGACGTTTTGTTGCACACACAGTAAACGGGAATAATTAGTGACAACTGCTGAATTGCCATTTAAGGCAGCATCCTCACAAAGATTGTGCTTCACATATGGAAATAATAGAATACGGTTCTGTTTGTAGTACATTTAGCAACACTACAATAATCACCAGGGTTAAAGACTTATTTCAGAACATATGGTCAGAAAATTACACAGCTTGAACTAAAATACTCTTTGTATGTGATCATTCACATATAACTAGAAATTGCTAGATGTGTAACCTATTACCTTTGTCCAAAGAACAATTGGCAAAACATGAGTGGTGTGCGAGAGAGAGGCTGTAAATTCTGTTTAGCAGGGTGGATTAGATGCATCTCCAGCTGCTTGTTTGATGACAGTATCAATATGACATGCTCACTTTGTACAGTTAAAAACTCATAGTATCAGTTTAGTATGCAGAATACATTCTCCCCTCTTGACAGATGTTGTGCATTGAGATGTAGTCTTTTCATCTGTGGAGTAGGCAGTTAGCATAGTGGCTGGCAACACAATATTTATGTTGATTTGAGTGTAAAGCAACATTAGTTTTAATTGTACGTCAGCAAGAGATTAGAGGATGGTCTAAATATCATCCTTGCGTGTTCTCCATGATCACTAGGTTTAGTAAATCAACCATTAAATAATATAACATGCACTATAAATGAAATAGGCTATTAAAGCATGCTATTGTGTTATACAGCTCATATAATTGACGAGGTAATGGTGTGAGGTGGATTTTAATAATGTGTTAAATGGAATTTGGCCTGTAATTCCTAAAACTATACCATAGGTGGCGATGAAGTGTGTAATAATCACTGCTGGGAAAGATGGGAAACCTTGAGAGTTACAGGATTACACTGTTAATTTGGGCTGTAACTGAATTATGTCGTTTTTAACATAGTTAAATGTCAACTTGACAACTTGACTTAAAGAGCTTCTTCCGCAAACAGTGTCTAATTTTTAAACATTTGTAGTATACTATTTACTATAAATAATAGTAATAGTGGAATGTGATTTTACTTAGTTTAGGTCAAGGGAATATAAAGGGATGTTAAGATTTTAAATGCAAGAATCAAATGCTTGGAATGCTAATATTATTGTGTACTAGGTGCATTAGAGCTTAGTCAATAGCACAAATAGGCTGTATAATCAGACAACAGTAGAATAGACACACTGTATGACCAATGTTGTATGTTGTTATAAAGCAGGTCATGCTACTGGAATACTACATGACCACACTAATGTAACATTGCTGAATTCAAAATAACCTCAGTCTAGACAACGTGTATACATGCATGTATATTTAATAAAATAATAAAATGTTTATGACCATTGTCAGTGAGATAACCATGCAGTCTTCAAGCTATTTCTACGTGACAGAAGACCTGTTTAATGTCAATATCCAGGTTCACAGTGAAAAAGAGGAGGAAAAAAACGTGTTTGATATAAAGTCAATGCATCAACGATAAAAACAACATTTATTAATATATTATAATGTATATATAGTGTATCCATCCATCTTCTCCCGCTTATCTGTAGTCGTGTCGCGGGGGCAGCAGCTCCAGCAGGGGACCCCAAACTTCTCTTTCCCCAGCGACATTAGCCAGCTCTGACTGGGGATCCCGAGGTGCTCCCAGGCCAGTGTGGAGATTTAATCTCTCCACCTAGTCCCGGGTCTTCCCAGAGGCCTCCTCCCAGCTATATAGTATATATAATATTATAATTATAATAAGGATGTTTGGGGTCGCTTGCTGGAACTCGACCAGACTCCGGATAAGCAGGAGAAGATGGATGGATGGAATATTATAATATAATATATTCTGAGAACATATGGATGGAGGTTAAGCAGGTAATCACCATCCTCTTACTGTTGTATAGACACATTAGCAGATATGACGTCGCTAGCATGTTCTGATGCGAATGTGTGTTAGCAGCAGCAATATGGCCTGTTGTTTGTTGTCACCTAAAGCAAAGCTGGGATAATCCTTTAAGGGTGGATGAGTTGGTCCAGACATGTGATGCTGCCCCACTTGTGTCCTACAGTAAGTTAATGGGTTGGGGGGTGGGGGAGGGTTTACCTGGGTGTCGGTGAGCCTTCCTGGGCAGATGGAATAGCTTGCGCGCCCTTAGCCGTTAGCGTCTGTGTTGTCTAAGCAAGTGAGCTCAACTGCTAACAGTGCCTTATATATAAACACCTGGCGCTAGCTTGACAGATAGTCAGCGGAGGTAGCAGGTAGCTGATGGAGCAGCGCGCGTTGACAACGGTGCCCGTCTGGTCTGGAAGGCGTGTGCATGTGCGCCTGCTGTCACTTTGGCTGAGCACACCTAATGAGGAGCTTTCTGCCTACACACACACACACACACACACACACACACCAGATTAGCCCACCCCCCTTCCCCAAAGTGCTCCCGGCTCGCACTCGTGCGTCCACGTCGGTCCACAGGCGTGCAGTGGACGTCGGTGGAGCGAGCTAGCGGCGGCGGTGGCTGCTAGCTCCTAGCTAGATCATTCCCACTAGGGGCCGTTTTGCACGGGTGGACGTGCGTGCCAGCATGACCAGCAACACCAGCAGCACACGGCCGGCCGCCAGCCTCGACACGGGGCTGCGGGCGGAGCAGCCCAAGCGCTGCGGCTCCACCCTGTCTCTGGAGCAGAGGTGTGAACAGTCTTTCTTGCTCTTCTACTACTACAGGATGGAGGACGAGGCCGTCCTGGACCGCGGAGCGTCCTTCCTCAAGCACATGTGCGACGAGGAGGTGGAAGGTGAGGATGTGTGTAGTATGTGTGTGTGTGTGCGTGTGATAGCTGTTAAATGTATATAGGAAGTCTTGTGTGTGTGTGTGTTTGTTAAAATTATATAGTAAATATGTGTGTGTGTGTGTTTGTTTTTTTGTTAAAAGTATATAGTAAGTGTGTGTGTGTTTGTAATATATTTTTAAAGTATAGTAAGACATTTGTGTGTGCATATGTGTGTGTGTGTGTGTGTGTGTGTGAGATACCTGTTGAAAGTATACTAAGCTGTACAGTATATGACAAAACAAAATCTCATACAGTATATTCACAGTAACACAATGCTAAGTTCAGATCCTGCTAACAGAAAACCTTTAAACTCATCTCTGAGAGAGCAAGACCTTTGAACCGCGGGGGGGGGGGGGGGGGGGGGGGGGGGGGGG
>JAODLL010001088.1:0-17202 GCA_026546735.1 Forbesichthys agassizii | reverse complement strand
CACCCCCCCCCCCCCCCCCCTCCCCCCCTGCCAAGTCTCAGATGCCTGATAGGAAAGGGCATAGTTGGTGTATGAGACCATGCATGGATGCTGCCAGCCTAGACTCCACAGGGGGTCTTTAAAGTAAGAGCAGGCTGCAGAGATGGCTGATCGTTTGTGTTGTTCCACCTTGGTATAACATATAAAACGCTAAGCAACGTGAGTCAACAACGCAAAGAGTATATTATGCTCCTCTGTTTTCTTCATTTCAAGAGTTCTGTCATTCATGCTGAATTACAATTGCAGTTACAGTGTGTTCAGTAGTTCATTATTGCACCTGAGAGCTCTATAACCATGTTAAATGTTAACATAGTTCTCGTCGTCGTCTAAAGGTGTTACAACTATGACATTCTTCAGATCCATCTGGCACTAGAGATATAGATTGGACATGCTGCGTTTGGACGTGCTAATCTTCTCATAGGCCTGTTAGATTAGAGATAACACACTGCTACCGTGGAATGTATTTCCCCTTCTAACAAAGGAAAAATGGCTGACAACGTATCTCTTAACTCTGCTCGATTGGCTTCCCACTAAAAGATGTCCGAAGACATCACGCTGATGGATGTAGTAATTTGTTCAAGCGTTACTTTTTATCTTGTGTCCTGTTTATCTTAGGGTGAGAGGTGTTTCTTTGGATATTCACCTCCACTTGAACCCTCATGCAATCTCCATGTTGTCCTGTAATTTAGCAGTATCTCTGGTGGTGTGTGTGTGTGTGCGCGTGTGTGTGTGGTTGTGTGTGTGTATGTGTGAGAGTGTGTGCGTGCCATGGATGTTTATCTACAGTAAGGCTTTTAATAAAGGTCTTTGGGGCCCACTTGAAAGAACACTGACTTACAAATACTGACAACAGACTTTACATTTATGGAGATAAGACTCAGACCACTACATAACTCCTCCCTGTGGGGCTTCAGCTTTCTCTCCAGTGGGCTTTCAGAGCAAATGTTCTGTATCGCAATGTGCTAAAAAATAAAATAAACATTTAATTAAAAAACAACTAGAAAATGTATTTTAAAACAAAACACTGGTTTCTGATGTTTTCTAATGTATTAATTAATTCATTCATTCATTTTATAAAAATAATAAACATTATGAAATCATACCGAATGCACACATAAACACACTTCCAGTTCAGATAAACAAGTAATCCACTTTCTACATACAGTACAGACCAAAAGTTTGTCAAAAAACAAAAACAGGAGTAACTT
Organism: Forbesichthys agassizii; assembly: GCA_026546735.1. Lineage (NCBI taxonomy): Eukaryota > Metazoa > Chordata > Actinopteri > Percopsiformes > Amblyopsidae > Forbesichthys > Forbesichthys agassizii. The sequence goes on along the minus strand of JAODLL010001088.1, from coordinate 15,955 downwards.
ATAATACGTTACAGTATTGTACCACAGTACAGAGGGAGATCAGCTCTTCAGACACACAAAGAAGTATGTTTTTACAAAACCATGGCAGCTACTGGTTGTTAAAAACAAAGGTAAGTTTCCTTTCTAGCACCTACCGTGAATGAACATTAATGTATGGCAAATGTCATTGTTCTGCTGACAATGTCTGTAGTTTTGTTCTATAGTCACTTCACGTACTGTATTGGTCCGTGTCCAAATGTATTTCCGCCCTTTCTCTCTTTCCTGCTTTCTTCCATGCTTTCTCTATCTTTCTCATCAAATGCTGTCAAATATTAGCATGCTATGGGTGCTGCGTGGCAACTTGTTGCCCTCCTGGTTGGCATGGACCAGTCCCAGTGGCTCGGTTACTGGGGATACTGGCAGCGGTGTTGGTTCTCCTCAGCAATCTATTGAACTAAACAAACGTCCCAGCCAGCACACGTTTTTGGTTTCATTCAGTGTGAATGTTGTGGGCTGCCCAGTGAAAAAGAGAGGAGGAAGTCGTCCATAAAACTGTACTGGCAGCACAACTAATCTTCTTTTACAACTCCTTGACTGTTCCTTGAAAAAATGTTTTCTCATATATCACTCTATTCTTATTCTGCATTCTCTTTGTCATCCAAAACTACGTTTAATTGTATATCTCTCAGCCCCATAAATTATACTGTATATTCTATACTGAATCTTATTCCTTTGTGTATCTTTTATTAGCTTATCGATTCTACCCTCTTGCCCAGCCATTTATAGATAATGTGTTCATGCCTGCTCGCACGGTAGGTTCAGAAAGTTGACACCTGCTTTAATATTTGTAGTTCTTTATTTTCCACAAATGTGGCAATGTGCCTTTGGCTTCACAGGTTAGTTAACATGGTAAATACACACAATACAAACAACAGTAGCGAACATGGTTCCGGGTAATACCACATAACTGTATAAGACTAAATCTCAATGTTCCCTTTAAGCCCTGAAGCCCTGAACCTGCAGACACTTTATTGACGTCACCGCTAAGTTATTGAGTGCAGCAGGCTGCAAGGGCTCGGAAATGTTAGTAATAGGACAGCACAACGCGACATATGATAACGGAAAAACATGTTTAGGGCTGTAACCGCATGCTTACGTTTACAATTCCTTACAGACTAGACAAGAGGTTTATTCAAATAATCAATGTATTGTCAAAACAGCATCATTAAGCAGACATCCACAGAAATGTTTGATGAATTAGTCGAATCAAAGTGTGCAATTAAAAAGGCTCTAACTTCATCTCCGGGGCGTTCTCGTTCAATCCGTGAGGGCTTATTAGGGCTGTCACAGGTGAAGTGCTTGAGTGTCCTCACACGGTTTTCGTGCCCCCCTACGGTAAGTCTGCATTTTTGCAGGGAATTACCCACAGTTAATTTGTTGTGACGTGTTACAGAAGGCCGGTGTGTGCCTACTGGTTTCCAAGCTAACTGGTTTCCTTTCTCGTGCATGTGGTGGTGTGTGCTCGTTTTGAGACATGGAAGAGTGTGGAGCACGTTGATCTCTATTCTAATAAAAACCAATTACATCATTATTGATTAATTGATCTTTATTTTTACAGGTACAATGCACATTTATCAACATTTCAGTTGAAGTGCCGGTTTAAGCCAGCTGGAAAATATTTAACCGCAGTCCCTGGATGGGTTATTAAAAACAGTAATAGTGACAACACAATACCAGCAATACAGTAAGCATACAGAGCGACTAGGGACAGGCCAGATGCAGGCAGAGCAGCAGAGAAATATGATATATATATATATATATAAAATTGCAATGGAATTCGAATGAAGGCCCAGGCTATATATCACTTCTGCGACAAGCAGTCGCTGTTCACGTCCCGCAGAAGTAGCCTTTGAGACAGACCTATACCCTCAGGGTTAGCGGGACATGCACTTTCAAGTCTGTGAGGGTGGACATTGAAATTTCTCAGTTAATCAATAACAAACAGTTGTGATTTATCATTTGCCAGGAAGGCCACATAAATAACATGATTGGGCCGCGCCATCAAATCACTGCACCTGATTCTGCCTTCATCAACATCTGAACTCTCCCCCCTGTACTATTGGATTAGAATTGAAATTCTCCCAATAAATGAATATTTATGATATTGCACGATATCCACCCTGATGTGGCTGCATAATGTGGATTTAATCTTTAATTTAGACTGTTGTATTCCTCCAGATACAACGTGTGCTGGGATTTATTTCTAAACCTAAATCTTAATCTATGGGATTAAGATTTAGGTTTAGATTTGAAAATTATACACTTTTTTTGTCAAATTCAGTGAACGGTTCCGCTAGCTGGCCGTTCTGTGTGTGTGTGTGTGTGTGCGATGGAAAAATAATCTGGTGTTTCTACACAGCCCTGGCTCGGTACATGGGAATACAAACAAAGTGGTGCAGACCGCACCACACAACAATACATAGCCATGTCAATGCATTTGCAGTTGATTGATCTTGTGTTCTGAAAAAATAGTTCCTTTGGAACTTCTTTTGGAACAGCCTTCTGTTGGATGTGCAATGTGCACAGATGAAACTACGATATACAAGACAGGTTAGGACTGTTTTATGGAACAGGGTAACCATGTAATCATAATCTATCAATGTATTAACATAATCACCTTTTACATCTATTTTGAATTCTGATGTTAGTCTTTATGTTCTTTTTAGTAATTTATATCTTGTGTCTTGTTTTTAACGTCATGGGACCATGTTGGAAATAAGTGGTTAAAAATGATCAATCAATCATTCAATCAATTCTTGGTTTATGGTGTCAACACTGGTGCCACCTGTGGCTCAGTGAATGTCTTGTCCTGGTTAGAAACATTGGTACAGGTGGTGACAACATCGGTACAGGCGATGCTGGTCCCAGGATCCCACGATAATCGCTTGACACGCTGATCTGTCAGTGTGCATTTCAATGAACCCCCTACTAAACACAAGGCATTGTGATTCCAGAGAATAATGAGAGCTGTTGTCAAGAGTCTGTACTCTCTGTTCTGGGGAGAACACTTCCTGGTTGCGTCAGGCAATGCATGACCCAGAGCAGAGCAGATACACACCAGACACGCATCTCATAAGGCCTTTGTTTTGAAGGGGTGTCTATGCTTGCTTTGATAGTGTTGCCATGTCTTTTTATAGCCCATGTTATGGAAACCAAGACAAATGAATTTTAATGCTGGTTTCATCCACAAGGGTTCTAGTGTATACACTATTGAGATGTGCTCTGTTAATAACACTAAATGTTTTTCTTTTATTCAAGTTTAATGACAATGGTTTTATAGTGAGGATCAAAGCATAATAACCGAGTCACAAGTGCTATGAATGAATTGTAAGAATCCTTGCATTCAGGTGTCACATCATATTTCTGGACCTTTCTGGCTGGGACCTTGTTCGCCTACCAGTCATTATTTAACACGCTGTTACCAAACTCACATCTCCTTGTGAAGCAAACTTGATGTATCTATGCCACTGGTAGCAGATCCACTGGTAGCATAGGACAATACTTTCTGCTAGGCAATGCTAATGTTACGTTTCTTTAGTGATTTAAAATCGTTGGATTTAGGATCGTTAATGAGTCTGAACAATATAAAACCAATAATTTCACAAGTACTCGATCCAAGGATAAACTTTCAATAGAAAAACAAATTATTTAATTTGGACCAAGGAATCCAGGGATCCACCGGAATGGATACATACATAAACTGGCACGCTACTAGTGATTCTCTAAATAGATCTGCAGTGCAGCTGTATGTGTGCGTGTGTGTGTGCACACAGGGAGAGCAGACTATGTTATTACGTAACAGCCCAGGTCAGCAGATGACAGTAAACCACCCCACTTCATTCTAGACTGCAGGTGCCCCTCTGGGTACTGCTTTGAGCAAAGCCATTCCCTGGCTACTTTCCTTTGAGGTCTGCTATTTATTTTGACAGTGAACTGCTACCTATATAGCCCAGGCTTGGCAAGTGATATTCACATTTGTTCATATTATGTGAAAAAAAAAAGAAAAAAAAGTGACAAGCCTTCGTAAATTGTGTGTATAGTAATGCACGGCAACATAATGTCATAATGTACTGTTAGGGGCGTGTGCGTGCGCGCGTGCGTGTGTGTGTGTGTGTGTGTGTGTGTGTGTGTGTGTGTGTGTGTGTGTGTACGATAAGGCCTCAAAATCTGTTCTTGTATCCTTCCCCCGGTAGGTCACCACACATTCTACATTGGCGTTCACGTACCCAAGAGCTACCGGCGCCGAAGAAAACACCGCCGTCGCTCCGGCAACAAGGACAGGAAGGAGAAGTCGACTGAGAACGCCTCGGACAAGTCGGACACGGAAAACAATGACGAGGCCGGCAGCAGCATCCTCAAACCTCTCGGTGAGTCCTGGCGGTGGACGTCGTGTCGCACCAAATTAGGGCCACTGTCCATCTTCCACGGCCACTCCTAGCCAACAGTAGCCAGTCCACTGTTATTTCCAGGGTCCCTGTGTGACCCCAAGGCTCTTGCTGATTCCAGCTAAGAGCCAGGAATAGCTACAAACGCCACGCCGGCTGATCTGGCTGGTGTTGGCAGAGCAGATTCGGCGTAGAAGCAATAGCTTCTCATGTTCGCAGTGTTGGGCAAGCTACATTGAAAATGTAGTGAGCTGAGCTACTAGTTACTCTACGTTAAATTAAGATTAACTACACTGAAGCTACCCCAAAATAAATGTAGCAAACTAAGCTACATGTAACACGGCAAAAGTAGTTCACTACATTTAAGATATTTTTTTTCCTACGTTTTATTGTACCAACTTTCAAAAGTGTAAGTCAAACAAATAAATAAGGGCGAAACTGTTTTTAAGATGTATTCTCTGCTCTCGCTGATCTTTCTATCACGTAAACTCATTGTCTTTATTCCCCCTCAATCTCCAGTGATTGGTAGGCCTACGTTACGGCATCACCGTCATACGGAAGTGCTTCTGTCTACACATGCAGCCTAGGTCCGTGTATGTGATAGCATCACATACTGATTCTTAGCAGTTGTATCAGACTTAAGCTTGAGCTGCAGATTCAGAAATGCTTGGGAAAATGTACCTTCTGTGGATGTTACCGCACTACTTGACCACACTATCAATTAGTAGCTTCGCTACTGAAAAGCTATTTGATTCAGAAAACAGCGCCGTTACCGCCACTCTACTCATAAATGTAGTTTAACTAGTAGCGTCGCTACTTGTAGCCCAACACTGCATGTTCGGTTGTGCTATTCAAAGATAGGGTGTTCTTTGAGCAGGGTAGTAGTTTAATTACTTAGTAGTAGTAGTAGTTTGGTACTTTGGCCTACATTTCCCATGAGGGATGCTCTGACAAAGACTTATGGCGGTCTGAGAGGACATTGACGTGCAGAGTTTTGAGGCGGAGGTTGTACTTTACTTCATGGGACAGCTACAGATGCTTATCTATTAGTTATCTATAAGAGACAAGATGAAAAGATGGCCTGCATATTGGTTTGGTGCTGGTTAAAGGGTAGAAAAGGCCGTGTTCTTTATAGATTTACAGTTAGTTATTTTGATCTTTAATCTTGCTTCTAAACTTCTAAATGAATATATTACTAAAAAAATATAATTAGTGTATGAATGATACTGTGGAATGGGAGAATAACAAATTTGTACTTTTATAGTTTCATACAGAAAGCAGCTGGAACATTTTCGGAATCATACAGCATAAGCTATCTGTAATTTCTCCAAACATCAGCAGATAGCTAGCCCAGACGTTTCATCACCCGTGCCCTTTAGATAATACAGCCATAAATATGCTCTGATGTTAGAGACTAAAAACCCAGGAATGGTACTTGACAAGAACATGTTTTTCCAAGATGTGTACGCTATCTAGGTTGCAAATTTGACAGCGGGATGTAAATATGATAACACAATCCCTGTGTTGTTATCATCATTGAACGTTATATATATATAAATAATAAAATGTATTTTGTGTTACGCATCAATCACAAAATACTGTAGCAACAGACTATTCCGTTTAATTGTATCTGGATTACTTAAAGACTTCCTAGTTCAGGGGAATTCTGGAACATAATGAACTCCTGAGTTTATACTTTCCCTACTGGTAATTACTGACATGGCGTGATCATACTTTATTAAAATCACGCATCCCTATACCACTATACAACCCTATAGCTAAAACTAATCCAGTGTGAATGGGGCTCCTTCTGTCTATAGTATTTTTTTTCACAATAAATATGCATAATAATTCCTAAATTATATGTTAAGCAAAAGAAAATGAAACCTAATTCCTCAAAAACCCATTTAAACCCATGCTTTGTTGACAGCCATACTGGTATTTCTCCATTCAAAGAAAACATTGTCACTTGGCAGGAGGGCTTTGCGAGTGACGTACTGTGGACAGTTAACACAGACACTTTGCTCTTTCATGTGGGCAGATACACGTGCATAAACCTTAATGTTGTTACACACAATACGGCGATGGAATAACAGCGTGAAACGGTCTCACAATACAAACTGTTTATACGGTATAGTATTGTACAGTACAGTGACACGGCATTATACTTTTATTTTACTGTACATTATCTGTAGGGTTTCTCACTTAAATACACGTTTGCTAGTATAGTATGCCAGCGTTTCCCAACACTGTTCTTTTAAGTGTCTCCCTGCTCCAACACATGCCCAAAAGAATGGGTTTGTCATCGGGGTTATTCTGCAGAGGTTAATAAAGGTAAAGGTGCTTTTATTGTCACATACATGTGGAGAAATTCATCCTCTGCATTTAACCCATCCCTCAAGGGAGCAGTGGGCAGCCGCTGTGCAGCGCCCGGGGACCGACTCCTGATAGGAGCCAGTGTGACTGGTCAGATGGCACTGGCTGGAGGGTGACATGGTTATAAAGGACCCGTTTGTTTGAGTCAGGTGTGTTGGAGCCATGGTCCCAGCAGGCAGACATCTACAACATCCAGGGGCAGCGCTGCTCTTGTGCAAGGCGCAGGAACGAGGTGAAGGGGAGGGAGAAGGTCACGGTGTCTCTGGCGTTTCCCTCTACATCTCACTCTCACCTGCGCACCGCCATGAGTTGTGCACCGCTGAAACAACACAAACAAGTTCCTCAAAGGGACAATAAAGTACGCCAAAAAGCAAATATGGGAGAAGGTGAACCCCCCCTCCTCCACCTCCTTCAACCCCTCGTCCCAGCTGCATCGCAACTCAAATGGTGTCTCCGTCGGTCAAGGGCCCTCATCTCCTCTCCTCTCTCGGTGGGACTCGTCTGCCGCCTGGGTCCCAGATCCTCTTGTTTGGTCAGATGGACGCTGCAGGGTCTGTGTGTGTGTCCTCGCCCTTGTGTCTCTCTCTCTGCAGCATCCTTTGACCCCAGCTCAGCTTGTTTGTGGAGGGGTGGGGGGGTTCTCTGGTTCTCTGGTTCTCTGGTTCTCTGGTTCTCTCTCCCCATCTGAGCCAATCGTCATTATCTCAAAGGAGATTATGACGATTGGCTGCGTACAGCTAGACAGTGGAGCTGGAGTTCACATACTTGCAGTGTGGCCCTGTCTGGCGAGACAGAGACTGCGTTTAGTTGTTTTTTTCCAAGGAGTGGTGCCGCGCCTACAAGCTCAGATTGGTTCCAACGCTGTGTTCCAACCTGTGTGATTCCCAGCGGAACATGACTGCAAACATCAGGATTCTCTGATGCGACTCCCTTGCAGACAATTGAAACCTGCTAAACCTCTCCCTCCCCCACTCCAGCACCACGCTGTACTGCATTCATCTGTCCCACAATGCTTTGCACCTTGAACTATTTTCCTTTGAGCAACAGCAACTTCACATGCTTTTGTATTTTTACGAATTTGTTGTTTAAACTTGATTTATCCAATGAGGGTAAACGCACCTTTGACAATGTGTTGTTCTCTCTGACGATGACTCTGAGGATGAAGATATCCTGGGAGTAATGCAGTTACTAAATACTAATTATAGTGCATACTAAAGAACTGCCCTGCCTATTCTTAGTCGCACAGACTTAATCCTCTGGGACAGGGCAATGCCCTTCACCCACCTAATTTAAGCACTCCAATATGATCCACTACCATACTGTCCAGTATAAGGGGCTGAGCATTAATCCTGTTAGACTCCCTGTCTTGATACAACACAGCCATTTAGCATTCATCATGCAGCATTAAGACTCTTAGTGTCCTCGTGGGACAGAGGTGAGTTTAGTCTGCTTAGCAATCAACTTAAACTAGTTTCCCATCTTAAAAACAGGAATATCGACGATGGCTGAACATGTCTAGAACATGTTCAACCAAAGTGTTTGCCTTACCACGACAAAAAAATATAGTATAATATACTATACAGCAGACCTATTCAATTGACCTGCGGACATAATGTGGCCCACCAACTGCCCCCATGTGGCCCATGAGGGGATTGCACCTTTGACCACTGCTCAAACCACTGCTTTGACCATTAGCTCAAAAAACTGTATAACCACTATTCGAATCAAGTCAATATATTACTGTAAATTAGTTATTATTAACTAATAATCAATGTGATAAAGTGACATGTTCACATAGCTCCTGTTAGTGAGCATAATGGTTGGGTATGGTACTAGTCACATTTTAACCCATACCGATAGGAATACCTGAAATTTGGTGCCAATAGTCTACCCAACGTTTTTGCCTTTACTTTGTCTAACAAACGTCATTTCAGTTGTAGAACACCGCATTGCAAACTTTGACGCATGTGGGCGTGACTGCTATTTTGTTGTACAAAAGCCAATATGAGACTTGCGATTAGCGGCACTCTATAACTCTATAGAAATCCTTCGCCCATTGACTTGACACATTGAACATTAACCAAGCTGCAGGGTGGATGCTCTCGATGTCTCCCTCTCGTAGGCGCTCACGTAAATAAATGCCGAAAATACGTGGCCCGCCTACAGCTTCTCTTGTGAAAATCTGGCCCACCTGGATTTGTAATTGAATATCCCTGCTATACAGTAATGCACACACTTTGAAAACCCCTTTTTAAATGTATATTACCATCGGGTGAATCCTCCTGTATGCCTGAGGTGGGGGTTCCGTCTCTCCAGCCCCCATGCGGGCTGCCGACCCTTCCTGCAGGCAGCAGAGCATCAGAGCAGACCCCTGGGAGCCTTGGCCCCTTCTGCAGGCACCAACAGCCCATCCCGGTCGTGCTTTCACTGCAGCGGTCCTCTGGGTTGGCAGTCACTCTGCATTCAGCCCCCGAGTTCCCGAGCCCTCTGTCCGTACACCACTCACCTCTTACCCCCCCCCCCCCTTACCCCCACCCTCACCTCTTAGCCCCCCCCACCCCATGCCACCGAGCACTGGCTGCCCTGCATACAGAACTTTGTCTGACTTTGTGACAGAAGCATCACGCTACATTCATATTCATATACACAGTATGCAGTATACATAAAGCCACAGAAACAATTACTGCAGCAGTCTCTCTGATTTTTACTACTACTTACATCATTTACATGCGACGTATTGGACGTATTTTAGATTTGAATTTATATAATTTCTCTGTTTGTTCGATTTTTTACATTTACAGTATATTTATATTATTACGTTTTATAGAATGTGCAGTGCTCTTTTTTCTGCGGCTTTACAGTGTGCATATTAGTACGTTTGCTGCTGTTATTATTATAATCATTATTATTTATCGTCACGTGTGGCTAGAAGGAGACGGATGGTATTTGTGTGGGACGATTGTCCAGAGGTCCAGAGTGGGACCAGTGGCCATCGTCGGACTAAGCCTTCTTTCTGCCGGGGAAGTGGGGCATTCTTCCTCCGTCCCGGCCCCTGTCCCGTGATCCTCCGCTGGCGGGACACAGAGTCCTCTTTGTGTGTGCCGTGGCTCTGGGCTACGGCACACACAGCTTTGAAACGCCGTTTGAATGATGGGATTTTCATTTGCAGCCCTTCTTTTCTCGTGCCTGCTCAGTGAACAGTCCGCGTTGCTTTCACTCCATGATGAAGCCTAGCCTCACCCCCCCCCCCCCCCCTTCCCCTTCCTTCCACACACACACACACACACACACCTTAGCAACTGTTTGACAGTAGCTGTAGACTTGTCATAGAGGGGGAAACATTCTGGAAGGTTTCAACTCATTTTAGTTGTAGATGCATGTTCTCCATTAACACCATGTCTCAAGAGCAAAGTCTCTACACATTCCCAAAGTATTGTCTACAGACTTTACTAAAAAGCTTTATGAAAAATAAGTAAAAGAACAGCTAAACCTAAGTAACAGAAGGACATATGCAGTGCCTTTTTAGCATTTCAACCATATACTGTACATGTATTGTGCTTTAACCATTTATTTCAGTAAGTATAGACAATGTCAACAGGGAATTATACTAACTGCTTGGCATTTAAACTATAAAACCATGTGGTTTTCAATTATATCACTATCTAAGAAGTTATACATCTTGCACTGACCTTTTAAGGTCTAAAACACTACATTTTATATTACCATGGGAGTCTGTTGTGTTCTCAATCCAGCATCTTCGACTCCTACCCAACAGACAATTATCCCAGTGTTTGCAATTCAGGAACGCCAGCTTGTTTTAGTGTTTGTCCCTAGTCGGTTGTGAGTGTCAGCTAAATATTTAGAATGTGGATGTGTAGACTACATGTACATTACGTCTGTGGGACCTTATTAAACGGATTGCTGTGGCTTAAGCTAGTTGTAGCTTGTGGCGATGATGGGCGTGTGTGTGCACGTTTCTCTTCCACCTAGCAATCTCTCGGCCACTCACCTGCAGTAGCCTGCACCTGCTGTTGTAATTATTGTGTGCCATAGGTAAACCATAGGGGTACACCATAAGCCTGTGGATTATCTGGATGTAGCGACTAATGCATTGCTATTGACTGTGCTGTGGGAGTTTTTGCTAGCTGAAAGATACACCTATTTGCCAACATGAAAAACATCCACTCACTTGCATATGGACACATCACTATTTCCCCAATGCTACTGTAACCGTAAAAACAGCAAATTAAAAAGATCAAGGTCATAATCACATAAATCACCTTAAAAAAAGCTGAGTGGTTTTCTAATCAATTTTAAAGTTGTCTCCCTGGAAATCAAGTGAAATCCTTAGTCTCTGACATTCTTTCATAATTATTGATGGCATCTGTGTCTAGAATGCACTTCCATTAAGTTCAAATGAAGACTTCTCCCTGTTTGAGTATGTAACCCATTCAAGTAGGCCCGGTGGTTGTGTGAAATACTATCTCTCGTTGCTGAATGGCATTGAATGAGTTGGGCCCTGGAAGGAGGAGTTATTTTTAGAGAGTCAAAGGGTTGGATGTCTAGGGACAGATGTTATCTATATGTCAAACCTATTTTTGAGACTTTTGCAGAGCCACATTTATTTCTATTCATTTCTATTTGTAAAAGTGATATTACATGTTGAGTTGCAGGATGTATAAAACCTACAAAAAGTGTATAAGAAGATCCTAATGGCATGTTATTTGTTCAATAATATATTCTATATAATAATAATAATAATAATAATAATAATAATATATTCGCAATTCTTATTTCTATGGGCTTTTCCAGGGCATTTCCAGGGCTTTTCCAGGGCATTCCTGTGCACTTAAAGTACCCCTCAGCACTTGTTTATAGATGGTAGCTTGTTTGAAAACCCGTGTGGACAGTGGTGAGAGCGTATATTTCCACAGTGTACTTTTTATAGCAATCCTTTAGAATTCCGTCCGGGCTCTTCTTTAGCAGAAGCACCGATGCTTGACTAAACATTCAAATGAGCGCACAAGGGGAAGGAAAGCAAAGCCTCTCTTGTAAAGAAGGGAACAGTCTGTATTCCACGTCCTAATTGTTAACGAGGGGCAGAGTGCCAGAGCCGGAGGGCCAATGGGGCGAAAGTATGTTTGAGCGGAGCAGGGGTGGGTTGGCGGTGGCTGGCGATGGGGCTAGCATTGGGGATGCTGCCACTGAGGATGCGGGGGAGGGAGGTGGGGGGGTGGGGGACCCCTCAAACCCCTAGCTGGCTCCCCTTCCTCCCCCTTCTCCCTCCTCCTACCTGGTCCACAGAGCGACCGGCTCCGTCATTTGCTCCCGGGGCTCTAATGAGGGGGTTAGCCGCTTGTGCCACTCGCTAGCCAACCCCTTGGACGACGGTCGCCCACTGAGCCAGCCGATTCAGAGGGATGTCCGGCAACAACAACAACCAGGGAGAGAAGGAGAAGGAGGAGGAGGAGGAGGAGGAGGAGATGGAGGACTCCGAGCCGATCTCACCTCCACCACCACCTCCTCCTGCCCCCGAGGGCCGCGGAGAGGAGCGCCCCCAGGCGAAGGTGGTGCTGCTACCAAACGGGTACCACCGCCAGCAGCCAGAGTACCAGCCGGTGACCCGCAGCATCTTCCCCCTGTCCGCAGTCTCGCCGGCGGCCGAGCGGATCCGCTTCATGCTGGGGGACGGGGAGGACGACGGGCCTGCGCCCCCACAGCTCTTCACGGAGCTGGACGAGCTGCTCTCCGTGGACGGGCAGGAGATGGAGTGGAAGGAGACCGCCAGGTAAGAGACGCCACGATTTGGGAAGGTTGCGGGAGGAAGGGGGGAGTCAGGTCCTTCTTTAGTTGGGAGAGACGGGGGGAGGGGGCGGGGGGGTGAAAGGGTGTTTAACTTCATAATATTCTTTTTGTTTTGTTGTTGTTAACCTTCTAACCTTTAAACCTATAGAGTGTATATTTAAACCTATAGTTCTAAACCTTCTTTAGTTGGGGAAGACGGGAGGGGGCAGGGGGGGAATGGGTGTTTAACTTCATAACCTTATTTTGGTTTTGTTACTGTTAACCTTTAACCTCTAGGGTGGAGTGGATTAAAACTTGAATCGACCCGAGGGACAATTTGGCAACTGCTTTTATTTTGCTACTGTGCGTCTTGGCTAAGTGCACTCTTGCAGAGCTGCAGACCTACTGTGCTGCTCTAGAGACGCTGGTGGAGTCCAAGGTGCCAATTTACAGTAGCATGTTGACGACAACCGCATGTGTTAACTCGCATGGACTTAGATTAGTTATTAAATGTGGAACTTTGAACAGGTGTTAATGAAATGTTAGCCATTGTATGGGCTGTGTAAAAAAAATAAATAATACAAATCCAAACAAATCAAGGAAGAAAGGCAAACCTGTTTGGACAGTGTGTTGTTGAATGGACTAGCTTGGCCTGGGAAGAGAGCAGTGGGATGTGTCCACATCATTAGCACTCTGTGAATGGAGCTCAGCCAGGGAGACAGGTCTCTACCCAGAACACAGTTCAAGGCCATAAATATGTTGATTTGTTGTGGTAGTGCCGTGCCTCCGATCCAAAAGAATCATAAATAGTGACGACTGTTGCTGTTGGGGCATTCACATCGAATGTTTTTTATTTTTTATTTTATGCGATTCTGCTCAAGAGATTCACTCTGGAAGTCAATCATACTATAAAAACAGCATGGAATGAGACATTGTACCATTCAGCGGTAGCCTCACTGGGCCTGACCGACCCATTACAGTCTGAATGAACGAGTGCTGGTTCCCAGCCAAATGCATTTGTTTAGCTACAATACTGGCCAAATGAACGTACTGGCACGGGATGGCTGGCTGCTCAGTATCACACAGTGTTCCTTATCCCACTTGCCATACAAACTTTTTCTGGCTTTGATCGATTTACCCTGAAAGAAAAGATTCCTTATTTCATTCAGTACAGACAAACTTGCAATTGACAAGGTGATAATTCAGTTGTGAATGGTCTCTGGCCACTAGTAGTTTGTGGTAATGTAGCTGGTTCAGCCGTCACTGTGATTAACTTGTGAATCTTTCATAGTGTAGCAGCAACCACATTGACCTATTTGACCTGTGGCTGAGCAGGCCTATGTTTCTGACATGTTGAACCTCAAAGGTTTGTCTGAGATGCGTTGGTGTGTGTTGGTTCATGCAGCAGTAGCCTATCATTAACACAAGAACAGTTAGCCACTTTACACTGCCACAGTCTTTGGCACCAATGATGTATTTTGGATGCTTAGCTGAAGTGAGGTGAGACATTAAACCATTAAATCATAAAGTTTGACATTTTGCACCTCAGGCTCACACTGCAAATCTGTGACACCATGCATTCTCAGAGAAGTCCTAGTCCTGGCTGAAAGTTAGTAGAACGGGACAAGCGTCATTGTTTTTATGTTCCATTCTGATGTAGGGCGTTTAGGAGTGTCTGACAACTGTTATAAATCTGCTATAAATACGGGCCCCGTACTCCAACACGATTTATCGTAATGCATGACCATTGGGCGTGCATGCCATGTCTTGTCCGTACACAAATGTTATGTCTACAATCATCACAAACACTCTGTCTGCCATGTCAAAAACTGACAGAGAAACGCAGACGAGACAATTTACTCAATACTTCTACTGTCATTATAAGGGTGAAAACTATAATCAGCGGGCTAAGCATTCTTTGTCATATAAATAAAAGGCTCTCACAGCCTGCCAAGGGAATCCCCTATGCTAAAAGGCTGCGCCTCCTCCATTACAACAGCTCATCAGCTGGGTTCAAAATGGCCGTTTCTCTTAGACCTGCAAACCATTGGTTGCCCTGTTTTAGCAATGTTTTAACAAAGGGAGAGGTGTTTTTGTTTTAACCTTGTTCAAATAGCAACAGTCTTCCTCCAGAATCCCATACCTCACATATTAACTACTTTTGACCACACCTTTAATATTTTAACATGGTTCATGTGCTGCATTTGTAGAAAAACCTACAGTAAAAAATGCCATCACTTATATAGATGCTATTTTATCTTCTAGTAGATGAGCAAGCGCAATGATTCTATAATTATGGGTTGCATTTTCATAAGTGACAACAAGGTACACAGAACTTGCTCCATATCTGTCTACATTGCCGTTTACTGTGCACACTTGGGACTTATCTGCACATTGAATTGCATTGTTGTGGGAAGTTCCAAAGTGCCTTAAAGTTATAAAAGTACAGCTGTTGTTGTTTCGCCATCGTATCTTACTACATATGGATAATATCAATAAAGCCTGACATGTTTTAGGACTACAGAAAAGGATTCACGCAAATAATTGATTGAGTTGCCGATAACAACAGTGCCATAACCCAGTGTTCATTGATCTTTTAGGAAGTCTGGGTTCAAGATGTTTGCATTATGTGACACTTTTCTGCCAAATGAAAACAAATTGGTTGGTGTGTTCCCAATATTTCCCCAAAATATAGTTGTCCGATTTGCTTAAAAATGCTCAAGACATTCTTCATCCACTGCATACTCTGCAGCATGGTTGCTGGGCTATTATCTTTATTGTCTGTCGGTCTATCTGTCTTATCTGTCAGTATGTCTGTCTGCCTATGACTAGCATACTGTCTATCTATCTATCTTATCAGTCTTATCTGTCTAATTTATCTTATCTGTCTGTAGGTCTGTCTGTCTATATTTTATCTTTCTATCTATCTATCTATCTATCTGTCTGTCTGTCTGTCTGTCTGTCTGTCTGTCTGTCTGTATCTATGTCTGTCTATATCTGTCTATGTCTGTACGTCTGTCTGCCCACCCATCATATCCCTTGTGTCTGTCTGTCTGTCTGTCTGTCTGTCTGCCTGCCCATCATCTCCCTTGTGTGCCGTTAGGTGGATCAAGTTCGAGGAGAAGGTGGAGAAAGGCGGGGAGCGCTGGAGCAAGCCCCACGTGGCCACGCTGTCCCTCCACAGCCTGTTTGAGCTGCGCACGTGCATCGAGAAGGGCAGCGTCCTGCTGGACCTGGGAGCGTCCACGCTGCCGCAGGTGGTCGGTAAGAAACTAGAGCCCTTCAGTCAGGTGTTTGTGTGTGTGCTATGTAAACCTGGCAGGAAACTAGAGCCCTTCAGTCAGGTGTTGTGTGTGTGCTATGTAAACCTG
>JAODLL010001087.1:0-13464 GCA_026546735.1 Forbesichthys agassizii | reverse complement strand
AGATTACGTTATTTTATTTAAGAATATCTTAATCTAACGTTAGCTAACGTTAGCATAATGTGTACAGCGTGTGTTTGTGTAACGGGCTCTACTTTGTTCTTTCCCTTGAATAATAACAGTCTATGGACCCGTTAATCCTCTGCGTTGTGTTCTGTTAGGTTCTAAACCTCAGAGAAGACTTGACACCATTTGTGACTGAAGGTTCTTTATGTACCTTGTCAGCACCTGTACAACAGACCAACATGCGGCACACCCACACATACACAGCGGTCAATCCCCTGTTATCAAAACACACATGGAGAAACCCCGTCGCATGAGCACAGCATGTTCATATATTTGACTTATCAAAACCTAATATTAACAAAGTCAAATGCTTAACAACGTAACAATATGGTTATACTAACAAATATATATATATATATGACCGAGTTATTAAGCATGTTATTCTTTAAAATTTGTCAAATATTACAGCACAGAAAAACATACATACCGCTCCTCACATGCGTTAGTGCAGACTGAGTTTGCCTAGCGGTAACGTTACCTAACAACAACGTCTTAAAGCTACATTACTGGTAGTCTATACCTGATGAACACTTAAAGCATATACAAATCAAACAGAAATTCTTAAAGAATAAAGGATTTGGTGATATTTCAAAACAACATATATAACTTAATAACATTTTAAACTTGGTTAAATTTGCATCATTGCAAAACACTATTAACGTTAATAAATATATCGGAACTGATAACCATGTGTATAGCGTTTGTTAGCCTTTTCCTGACAGAGAAAGGTTAAAGATAAACAATAATAATTAGGTAAATTGAGGCCTTACAGTACTGTTGTCTTTACTGCACAGTCTATCGTAGAGATCTTGTCTGCCAACCCAACCATTTAAATTACGCCAATCTAACGTCTTTATATTTAATACAATTGTAGTCCTGAGTTTCTCTGAAGACAAGTGTTAAAGTCAACAACAAAATATAACGCGGGTAAGCTGTATGAAAATGTTGTTTCATGGATAATTTTCTTCCATTGTCTCTAATGGCAACAGCAAAATGCACTCCACCAGCCTACTGATGCCAAATATCTGCAGGAGTACTGTAGCTTTAAGGATTTTAGGAGATTGGGGGAAACATCAAGACATTTGCATTGTCTTACAAGACAATGATAATTTCTCAAGACAAACATCAACAATGAAAGCTGATGTAGGAGCACCATGATAGATGAAAACATTATTGGTGATGGCGCACCATTGACAAGTGAAAAGTGTGTTGATTGGTCAATAGACCAGATCAGTAGCCTAAAAAAATTTGATGAACTTACTTTAGAAGCAACAGAGAAATATAAAATGACTAAGAATAGGCTATCATGGTTTTCAAGCATGGCTAAATGAAAAACAAATGTTAAAATATAGGGATGTAAATTATACTTTTCATTCATAAATGAGATCTGAGACGTATATTTTTATGGAGCCAAACAACACTTGATCAATATGTTTTTCACCTGAAGCACCAAATGAGGCTAACTGGTGTGCCAATAATACACCAACACAAAGGAGCTCTAGTGGAGTTATCTGTTGAGATTCGTGTTCTGGTGAATGCAGAACTCACTGCAGCTTCTTCTGCTCCAGATGACCATCACATTTTCCCCATTGACAGGGCATCATCCTATGCTCACGCTTCTTCACCTGTGATTTGCTAGCGTGCTTGTGTCGCTGTCAGTGGACACAGACGCCTGAGCAACTTCCAATCTGTGTTTCCAACTGGGCAGACGCCAGAGATTGTGTGCACTCACTGTAACTATGGGGTATGCCAGTTGGGTGTTCTACTCTATCAAAACAGTGTTCAACCCAGACACTCCAGTGAGAACATATGCGTAAAATATAAACAACAAATGCAATGCATCTCCATCAACAAAAAATGTTGCAATGAAAACAGTGCATGGTCAAAGAATGGCTTCAATTTAATTAACCTTTCAGCCAAAGTGTGATACTTGTGTAAATGACTGCTTACGTATGTCTCATATGAATAAATGGCATTTCAGAAATTACAGATTTTCTCCCTTGTTCACCTAAAGACGCAGGTGAACTGGTTGTTCATGAAGTTAAAGCGCACAATAGACCTCGTCAGTCGTGTCATCGCGGGAAAACGTCCGAGTCAATTCAAAAGTAATTTTGATCGCAGAATGGCATTTTTCTTACAATTTCCTTTTGGGTTATGCTCCCATTTTAGACACTGCTAAAAATGTTTGCTTTTGGCATACATTTCAGATATATTGATATCTTATCAAGTTATATGCTGTTTGCTAACTGCAAAAGTAAAAAGTCAACTACCGGCACAGATAAATATGAATCATGGTGTTATGAACACATGTCAAATAATACTGTGCTTAGACCCAGAAGTCTTTATATGGCATAATGACATACGACTGGCGAGGTTTATGTGCACAACACCCCCTTGGCCTGTTGTCCTGGCACCCTGTTATGGAAAAAACGCAGTACAGTAGTCTTGGATATAGACTCCTTTGATTGAAAGTGCTCTATGTAAAAAATGACCATCTTATACAAACCATTAGGGGTCAGCATTTCACCAGAATATTGTGGTTAGTTAGTTCACTCTCCCACTCACGGTCTGCTCATATTGCCAATTTCTCAGTCAATTCGCTTACATGTGTCCACACACAGTGTACTATTACAGTCATACAGTAAAAAAAGAAGACAAGAGACAGCCAGTGCCATCTGACCAGTGATACTGGCTCCAATCTGGAGTTGGTCCCCGGGGAATGCACAGCGGCTGCCCACTCCTCCCTTGAGGGATGGGATAGATGTAGAGAATGAATTTCGCTACATGTATATGTATGTGACAATAAAAGCACCTTTACCTTAACTTTACTACACAAGTTATTTAGCTTATTTATAACACCAAGGCAAGAATAGCACAATTAAATTAAACGTAAAAAACACTGACAGCCAACAACACTGCTCTTTTAAAATATTCTTGTGCCATATCAACAAGAAAACAGCTACAGTCAGCGAAGCAATATCAAACATCATATGGAATGGTATAGGCTCTGGTTTGCAGGCAACTGTAATGCATCGGAGGCAGCCAGTGCATGTCAGACAACAACAAAACTAAAGAATATTCTTTAGTTACTGGTAGGCCCAGATCACACAGAGATGTGTCGCTAGAAGCTCGTCGCCAGCAACACCATTGTTTTCCAATGGTATTTAATTTAACTGATGAGTTATATAAAAATGCACTCCCTGTACAATTGTCAAGGACTAGCTAAAGAGTCCTCATAGACTAGAGTCTATGGGGATTGACTCCCATTTGCAGCCAGTCTCAAGTGGCCACTTGAGGAACTGCTGGATATGACACGTATTCATTCCTCAGCACCAGATGTTCCTGCTTGGCATAATATTAAGAATGTTTGAAAATATTTGTGATTATTTGTATTTTTAACTATCGCCACAAATGTAAATTTTGAGCAAATGGTCCTTTGTAAAACCAGTACTTGAATGTGGGTGGGAGCAGGGGGGCAAAACAGGTAAAAAACGCCGGCAATCTGTGGACAGTGACTAAACCAAAGTCAATAAAAAGCTCAGAAAACATGGCTCCAAGAGTCATCACATATGTAAGGCTTGAATGTGTTTACGGAATACTGAATGAATAAGATAGAAAGAGCTTTTAATTTAAATCATATAAACAAACAAGAAAAAATGATGGGGCACAAGTTTTTAGCGCAACTTGGATTTGAATGGAATTGGAGAAGACACTGATTGATTGGTTTACGCCCAAAACACACCAATGACAAATGAAGAGAGTATGTACAACTCTTTTGAACAGTGCACCTGGTGCAACAACCTTCATTCCCACCGTTAGCAAAAGTGTACATGGACACGCCCTAAATGCAGTTGCACCTTGCTCTTCAGAGCGTGCGCTTACATCGTTAAAGTAGGGCCCTATTGATCTGTCAGCTTCCTGTGTGGGTGGATTAGTCCATACTTACATACATAGTGAATGCCAGACAACAAATTATGCACATTCTACTGACGGTGCAGCATTCTGTGTCGTGACGTGTGTCTAGAGAGCTACAGTACATCTGTACTGTACCTATTCTCTTTAGCCCATGCATGTAGGTACTGCACTAGAAAGGCATACACCCAGTACACAAGGTGACTCTTTGAGTGACAGGGCAGAGACATCCACCAGCAACAGAGAAGACACACCCACAAGTGACGGCTAAAAGGTGACTTGGATACAACATGCAAAATTACTGATGAAATTACACATTCTAATAAACTAATAAGCAAAATCTTCATGTATTAGTCTCTCACACAACATAACGTCTCTCCATCTCTCAAACGCACATCAATGACCAGGCTTTCCAACCCCACCCCAAATGAGGCTCTCTTCTTTATGCAAATGATATGCATTGATTTGTCTTCCGCAGTAAACTCAAAACCCAGTCAGACGTTTTGCAGTATTTTTCTCCCAATTCGCCGTAGCAGTGTGTTCGCCCTACTGCAGTTCCTGCCATTAATACCCGTCAGCCTGGGCCTGCGACGCCTCATATTCCTGCTGCACGCCTAAGAATATATGGAGCATCTGCTCTGCCTGGCACGCTCACAAAGCCCCTGCATAATTGACTACAAGAGGGGAAACTTCATTTGCGCTTTGCGGTGGTAACCCGCCGAGCAGAACGGTACGGAGCGTCTGAAATTCCCCGTGTTAGCGCCGACCGCTGATGATAAATCATCGCTGTGACTCGCAGAGGCGCTGGATGGTCCACGGGACTGGAACCTCTTGTCATCTGACTGCTTTTCATTAGCCGCTCGTCAGGGAAGTTGATGTGACTTCGTCTGAGAAGTAAACTTGTAGGCATCATAGTTGAGAAATAGAAAGCCCCCGGCACACGTGCACATACTATATGCAAGTGCATGCACTCACACACCCACAATAGTGACTTGAACTTAAATTAGACAAGATTGAAAGTTAATAAACATGCATGTGCACACACCATATCACTGATCAGTCAGTTGTACATGTGCGAGGGAAGCAATTTTGAGGCCAGGTGTAGGCTAAAGGACTGTGTTGTGCTGTGGAGTAGACGGTTTTGTAGGCCAGCACACTTATATAGCTGCAACTGCGTCACTGTTCTTCCATACATCTGGGGACAGGTATATTTGGAAGCTGGGATATAGTAGCTAGCGTTAGCTTGACAGTGCTACGCTAGCCTATTTATACCACCCACTCCCCATCTCTCAAGCCAAGACAGATTGAACTAGAACATGAAAACAGGAATGTGGAAGTTGTAGGGCCAAACTGCCATAGTAACAATGATTGAGATTGACAGTAATTATAATGCTAACATAATTACACAAAGATTACCTAATGATTGTAACTTTCTCAGAAGTGAAAGGAAGTCAACAGGCGCCCAGAAAGTGAATCTAAACTAGGAAAGGATCTACATTATATTCAGGCTAAAGCTGCCCTACTAATAATGAGGACAACAATTTAGTCTTGTCATTTTTGTCTGGTTGTACACCATGCCAATGTTAATTATGTAACAAAGCATACATGAATGATCAAATGTAATACAGACATTGTTTCAGTCTGATAGCGGTGACACCATATAGAAAGATTATAGGATGAGATGTGGAGTGACAAGCCAGGCATGAAGCATGTAGTCTAAGACGAAGTCAAAGGGATGATACCAACTGAGACGCTGGCGTTAGCGAACCAAGCAGAGGGATTTGCAAAGAGCTCGTTCCCAAAGCCGGCCTCCCCAGCTGCAGGGAACACCATTTTAAGTATTCACTCCCATCCACATGTCAGGTTGTGGATGGGAGTGAATAATTCAAATAGAGTCAAATCAAATGACAATAATATCTAGAGTAGTTATTTGGTAGCAATGGATATATTATTCAATATACTAGATTTAACAATGGTCTAATTTCAATGAATGCATAATGTTTATTCATTAATGAATTCATTAATTAGTCGACCTGTCTATTAGAAGAGATGTGTGAATGAATGTGTTTGCTGTGAGATCATCCTTAGTTTTAAATCAGTTGTTGGTTCATTTAACCATTTAAGCTATTTAAGATGTATTGATGAATGAAAACACATGCACAGAAAAAAAAAAGAGGAGGCTGAGAAGGAGGTCCAGGAGACATGGGAGCAGACATCTGCCCTGGTCTGACCTGATCTATTTGATGCTTTGTGATGATATTCTATGTCCATTCTGCTCGTGTTCTATTGACATGTACAGTATTGTGGATACTCTGAAAAGCTAGAAACGGCCAATCAGCAGAACAGGGTGTGCAGGTTGCACTCTCCTCGGTCCCAACCCCCCCCCCCCATCTCCTATTGTTCCAGTCCAGGTCTTTGTCACATTGGTTAGGTTATTGGCTTTCTGTATATCCCCGTGTGTTGTTTCACTTGTGTCCCCACCTCTTAGTGGTTCTACTTGTTAGAAGATTGTGTTTTAGACTAGTTTTGGCCGTTTATACCCGTGTTTTGACCCCTACCTCTACACAGCAACGGCCTACAACTAAAATATTTTGCACAACGTTAACTGCACTATTTTCTCACTATGTGCAGTTAACATCTGTCATTCTCAGTTGTCATTATCCAAAATGACACGTACATTAAAGTAGGCCAATACAATCCAACTTTTTTGTTTTTAATATATTGAAAAAATAAATCCTATAAAATAGGATTCATTAGAAAATTGAACTGGTCTATATTACCCTAATGTAAGCTGTTAAATCTAATTATATTCAGGTCTATTTTATAGTATATTATTTGATTCTACTGAGTATCATTACAGTGTATTCTATCACATGGCAGCTGAGACCCTTCCGCTAGACATTCTCTATTATATTGTCAGATCAATATCAACAGATGCCTGCCGTCCCTACAGAACATGTTGGAGCTAAATCTTTTTGACATTTTTATGAAGAGCAGCACCGCTTCACGAGCAGCAGTTCTCAAATTGAATATTGATTCTAATGATCTCCTCTGGCTGCAAGTGTTTGAATCTTAATAAAAGCAAGTGAAACGCATTGGATTTTCAATTTCGAGAAAAACTTTGAACGCAACCACCTCCCAGACGTGCAGTGTAATTTTCCATAACTTCCAAATTTAATATAAAA
The DNA here is from genome assembly GCA_026546735.1 of Forbesichthys agassizii. Taxonomy (NCBI): domain Eukaryota; kingdom Metazoa; phylum Chordata; class Actinopteri; order Percopsiformes; family Amblyopsidae; genus Forbesichthys; species Forbesichthys agassizii. The sequence goes on along the minus strand of JAODLL010001087.1, from coordinate 6,304 downwards.
GCTTTAATGAAGACTCCAATTCAGATTGTGATTTCCTGAAACACATCTTGATCCTAAAATAAGAAACTGGGAAACAGAAGAAATTATCTGTGAATTTGACTGGGTCTCTGTTGGGTCTGTAATCTCATTACATTATTTAAATAGAAGTAGAGTAGTGAGGAAAACACACTACATAAAAGTGCCAAAAATATGAAAATGCCTTTCATTAACTGTGGCCTAATATTTCCCCATTAGCATACCTATAATTAAACTCTAGAGTCAAGTGGGAAGAAATGAAAGAGACAGCTGAAGAAAAGGGTTTAATTATTATTTTCCAAGTTGCAATATTAAGAGTTTTCCTGTACAGTATGTTGTCCGACACCTGACACGTGTTTAATGCTAAAATATTTCATTGTTTTGCAGTTTCAACAGAACAAGTAATGAAAATGTACAGCCACTAATTTGGTTTGAAAAGATAATTAATAAGATAATTGCCACAGCAAGAGAGTGGGAGTAAGAGAAATACTCCAGAATGTTATTTGTCACTATTAAGATGCCACGTGTGCATCAGAAACAAAACACATCCATTATAGTATTCCAGTTTACACACTGACACACCCGTTAGACACACACACACACTATGTTTAACATAGATAAAATATGTGTGTGGGTACCTATTTTATCCTTTTTTAACATTGTTTAAAAATATATGTTTATGTACGTATTTCTAGTCTCTCTCTGCAGATGTATACAGTATGTATGCATGTGTGTGTGTGTGTCTCATTTATACGGGTGCTTGTGCCAGGTGTATACTGGAAGAAGGGGGAGGGTCTATTTGCAGACATCTGCTGGTAAATTCAGTGAGTTACTCCTGTATCACTACTTTACTGTATATAACTGAAGTGTGTATTTGTGTGTTGTGGATGAACTGCAGTAAACCAGTTATCATGGCTTACCTCCCAGGCAGCTTCATGAAGCCTGACATGCACGTTGACAGTTCTATTCAAAATGTCATGCTAACTCATGCTTTGCCATGGAACAAGGACAGCATAGCCTAATGGTGAGGAAGGCTGTCGACCATCCACATGTTTAGACAGGCTCACCTGCCCCAGCTTCATATTTAATGCAAGGAATAAACTACGCCTTACACACAATCAGATGAAGGAGAAAAAGGAGACATTTCAGGAATTAGGAAACAAGTAGAGTATAGCGTATAGAGTTATATAGATAGAGTATAGAGCTTAGTACAAATTGTTTGTCTCGAAAATAGAACCTGCACTTACTGGTTGACCAATGCTTACATGCTTTAGATTGTTGGTAGAACCAGCGTGGCTCTAGAACCACTTCTGTCGATGTGGTTCGACAGAACCCAACTAAAGGAAATATCCGTAATGGCTGTTAATATTTTCGATTTCAGATTTTCATGCATTTCAGATCAGAATGAGACAGCATACATTTAAGATGTAAAGATGTAATAAAAGCGACATTTTGTAATTGTACAAAATAGTGATGACTTATACACATAAATACTTACAGTATGAAAGACTCATGGTAAATATGCACTACATTTCCTACACGTCACTATTTACGGAGCAAGGGCTGTGTAGAAGTAGGCTACCAGATTATATATTTATTAATGGTAAGATAGAGCAAGGAGATATTTGTTGAATTAGACAGTGTAAAAGTATTATGTATAATTATATTATGTCGCACCTTCAAATCATGTGCCGTTTGTACTAAATATCAAACACCATTTGGATAAACATAATCAGCTGCGCTGTAGGCCTTCTGCTGCTGTCCACTGACTTACATTTGATGCTTACAGTATAAACTACCTGCACCAGATCCCGGTCCAGCTGCGCTGTCAAGTTCCCGGACATAGCCGACACTCTTCTAGCCATCATACTTGACACCAATTGAACATCAGAGAGATGTGTCTCTACATTTAGCCGGTTTGCCGTGGCCACTGTCTGACAAACTAGCTAATTTTCTTTCAAAAAGTAACTCACAATTATTACAAAAATACGTTTTCATATGCCCAGCAGGCAACTCCCGTCATCACTGCGGGTGACCAGGTGCCAACGGGCATTGTGTTGGTTACCCCTGGTGTATGGATAAAATAGAGCTGTAGTATGTTTTCAATATCCCAAAGATGTGCTGAATCTTCAATTCCTTTGCCTTTTGTACTGGGCTTCAACTTGGCCTGCTAATAAAAATTCACGTATAAAATGTGTGTGTGTACTTTCTACAGACTGGTAAATGGCAACCTATTTAGGACAACAACATTGTGGATGTTCTTACAGACTGTAGCTAGTGGCATGGGGAGAATATCTCAATATCAGTAAATGTGTAGGAGGCTCCACAGGCAAGCCAGTAGATTTGTGGTTCTAAACCTTTTTTGGGTCAGCTCCCCTTATCCATTATCTGGGTCCCTTACACCCCCCCCCATCAAAAAAAGTAATTCACACAAACATGTGAATCGGTTGGTGAAGGTACAAAGCCTTAACTCCATAACTAAGATATTCAATTGATACTGAATGATAACATTTTTATGATAACATTTTATGTTATAACATTGTAAAACAATTCTAAAAAAAAAAACAGCCACAAAAGTATAATCTATGTACAGTATACATGCCCCTTTTACACTTTCTTGATTTGATTGACATAGTTTTGTGCCATTCTAGAGAAATAAATCCAGCTTTCACATTTATTTGATAGACTTATTAAATATGTTGTTAATGATTCATTAATAATGTAAAGTTCACCACTTAAGTCCGATTTATAATGCGCAGAGAAAAGTTACAGCAGTGGCACAGCAAGGGCTCTCACGCCTGAAATTTTCCAGTTCAAATTTACAGTGAGCGTGGCAAGTGACTGAGTTCGGTGACAACCAAACGCACGCGACAAAATCACGCGCTATGGATTAAAAACATATCGGTGTCTCCGGTTTACCTATTATTTACGATGCATCTCTGGCATACATTCATTGAATTCTTAAATGTGTATGCGTGGAAGGTGGTTTTCAGAGATCGTTATGAATAGTACAACGGGTGAGTGAGTGACTGACTGAGTGAGTGAGTGATACAGGCTTACGATAGATGAAGAATAGCCAACCAATGATGGAGTTTGCCATCTTCTACCAACTTCAAGACTCGCTTCTCATGTACCTCCTAAAGGGCAACCCTAACTGAGCAACACGGTGGCCCAGTGGATAGCAATGTGGCCTCACAGCAAGAAGGTCCACTGCTCCCTTGAAAGATGGGTTAAATGCAGAGAACTGGACCAGCGAGGTAGGCCTACGGCCTACATTCGTTGTGGAGGTGGACGCATCAGAGGCAGGGGTGGGGGCGTCCTCTCCCAGCGGCAGGGAAACCCACCCAAGCTGTTTCCGTGTGTCTTCTTCTCGAAGAAACTGACTCCTGCGGAGGGGAACTATAATGAGAGAGTTATTGGAGTTATATTGGAGGTGAGGTTGGCATTGGAGGAGTGGAGGCACTGGCTGGAGGGCGTGTCAGAAAATTCACAGCAGTCCAGCATTAACCTGCCGTTAAGCGCTAGGGCTGAGAGGTTACGTAGGCCTCCCCTCGTCACAATAAAACAATACAAATGTATAATAAACATGTTTTTCTATGCAGTGCAACAGTAAGCTATTAGTTTCTCTCTGACGACAACTAAAGCTGCATAGCCTACTGGAAAGCAATGGGTAGGCCTACCATCACACATGCTAAATTAACATGCATGGGGACGCTCTGCCACGGTGCCGGAGGAGCCAAATCCCATCCTTCCTCCCTCCTCCCTCACTGCGTGCAGCGGGACATACTCAGGGAGGTCACGAGGGCAAAGCAGCGAAACCCTGCGGCAGCCGGCTGCCCTCAAGGAAAGATGTATGTCCCGCTGTCTGTAAGGGGGCGGCTGATCACCTGGACACACACGTCTCCCGCCTCCGGTCATCCCAGAGAAAACCGGACCCGGGAGGCGATAGTGGAGAAGTTCTGGTGGCCAACCATGGTAACGGACATCAGAGCCCATGTAGGCAGCTGATTGGTATGTGCACAAACCAAGGTCCCCTGCTGTTCCCCCACGTGCCCCCGTGTTCCCCGGAAGGGAACACGGTCTTCTTAGTGGTAGTCGACTGCTTCTCCACTGTTGGAGGCACTGTTCATTCCGTTCCCCCGGCTCCCCAAAGCCATGCAGGTAGCTTTCAACAGGTCTTTCTTGTGAAAGGCGTTTATGGCCCGTCTGGGAGTCACGGTCAGCCTCACATCCAGGGGATGCAGACGGACTGTACGTCTCTCGCTCTACAGGATCTGCGAGAGGGCCATAGTGGATCATGACGTAGTAGCTTTTATGTATAATTTACATTCAGATTTTGTCTTAATTCATTTTTCAACCGGGTTTGCTAGTTTAGTTGTATTCTTCCTGAAAATACTTATTTTTTGTTTAGTATGTCTATTTGGTATGTCTATATTACGTTTCTAACATAGTAGCTTACCAATACTGACGAATTAGCTCAGTAATTTAAGATTTGCGCTATGAGTTCTGAGGTTGGTGATTCAAAGCTCCACGTATAATAGTATTTTTACCGTAGCAGACAAGCAAGTTATATTATAGTCTGTAAGTATAGTAAATTTGTATTGATCTGATTTGTGGGGGTTCATGACTCTTTGCAACACATTGTTCCCGGTTGCTGTGTTTTTTTTTAAATATTCTGCTGTGCACGCTGTCGCGCACAGTCTGCCAAGATGATGTTTGAGTCGTGCCTAGTTAATTTTATGTGAAGGAATATAGATTGTCGGATATTTATGTTTGTCAATAAACGGAAGACCGGTTATCTTTTAATAACTACTCTAACCATTACAAGTTACTGTATACTGCAAGTTGTCCATCATGCAACTCGTGTAAATAAATGCTGCATCTCTATATTACGTTTGTTACATGACAGTAGACCAATACTTACAAATTAGCTCAGTCGGTTAAGCTTTGCGCTGTGAGTTCTGAGGTTGGTGGTTTAAAACACCACACATAATAGTATTTTTTCCCGTATGGAAACATGGTGGGAAGTCGAAGCTCACCATGATGTGGCTTCGGCTATTGATCTTATAATATGAAATTGAACTGCTCAAAACCAAACAAGCTTTACAACATTTTACATTTTATTTGGCCTCTAATCCGCAATGAATATTTTCTAAATATAGAAACACTGCAAGAAAATAAAAGATCGAAAATAGAAGATAGAAACCCATAGGGTACCAGGCTAGAGTGAGCCTATGGCATAGGGTCCACATAGGTGTGACGCAGAAGCATAAAAGGGCCGTAACACGGTCGGTCGGGCAGTCAGGCAGTCAGGCAGTCAGAGAAATTCGAAGAAGTTAATCATCAAAACACTAAGGGCTGTTTAGTTTACCAGCTACAACCTGAAAGTTCAGCAAATGCCTTTTTATTATTTATTTATTTATTTATGGTTTTTTTTTTTTCTAGTGGGTTTTTTGTGTGTTTGCTTTTTTTTTTCTTTCTTACTTCCAAAAAAAAAAACACTTTTTAGAAGGTGGTTTTCTGTTTCCTGTGCGGGACACCAGGCCACCAGGTCGCGGCCTGTCCCAACAGGCTGTGCAACAACTGCAGCCAGCCAGGCCACAAGTACCTGTCGTGCTCGGAGAAGTCCTACTGGCACATGCAGTGCCATCGTTGTGGCATGACTGGACATTTAGCTGACGTGAGCTAACTATGCTACCTCTTTACTTCACTATGCAGCCAATGTTTGGTTTTCTCTGCGTGCCCAAGTTAGATATCTGGCGGGATGCAAAATAGCCCACAGTGACAGATACAAAGATGGGGGTGGGGGTTACACGAGCAGGTTGAGTTGCCAGTGTTTATTTATTTATTTATATATTTTTTTTTAAAGATTTGGGCATTTAAGTTCAACTATATCTTTCCGTGTCTCCTGGCTGCTCCCTGCACCGTCCTGTTAAACACTTGACAAACGAGCGTTGGCAGTTAAGGGACTGTCAACAAACTCCTATGACGGTGAGCGCTGTCTTAACGTGAGTACTTTTTTTTTTTTGTTGGGGGGGAGTGGGGCTCACGCTGCATCCCCCTACCGGCTCTATCACCATGAGGACGTGCAGTAGTCCCCGGGGCGTGTGGCCGGTTTTCTTTTGGCCCTCTTCCTTAAGGGTGGTCGTCTGGAGGGGCGGGGCCGCCGTCCGGGGCCGGGATTGGCCTCGGTCTCACGGGGCCCAGGGGACGCTGGCTCTGCCCGCACTTGGGTGGGGAGGTGACGTCTGGCTGGGTTGGGTGGCTGTCGTTCCTGGTTCTCCCATGT
>JAODLL010001086.1:10000-11057 GCA_026546735.1 Forbesichthys agassizii | reverse complement strand
CCCCCCCCCCCCCCCCCCCCCCCCCCCCCCCCCCCCCCCCCCCCCCCCCCCCCCCCCCCACATAGTCACATACAGGAGAGAGGAGAGGTGAAGTGAAGACGCATGCAGTTGAGGATTAGGGATGGGACGATATACGATATTATCGTTTATCGCGATAAAAATACTGACGATAATCGTATCGTGGTCAATGTCCATTATCGTGAAAATCATGAATATACTCGCATATGAATATTCTCACAAGTCACTTGAAAAAAACTGTCTAGCTCACTTGTACAGTCCAATTGTATTAATTTACAAATGTATTTATTAACCTGCATCTTTCTAGTCAATCACCACCATGTCTGAAGGCTCGGCTTAACCATTGGTTGAAATACTGGTTTCAAAACTAAAATAATCACGCAAAAAAAAGATAGTATATATGTGTCATGATAATACAAATTGTTGTTTCTTAACAAATTTTAAGATAAAGTGATTCCATATGTTTTAGTGCCATTTTAAGAGTTTAATAAGAAATAATCGCGATAATATAGTCTATCGCAATTATTTCGTGATATAAATGTTTCATATCGTCCCATGACTAATGAGGATAGATGAGGATATCTCATGATAATGGATGTCCATTGTTGGGCATATCTTTTTGCATGTATGTATCTATGTGTGTGTGTGTGTGTGTCTACGCAGCGTGCACACTGGACAGTACTGGTGGAATGCCACGACCTCAGCCAGGAACAACAACCCCATATAGTGCCGGTCCTATGTATAAACGGTATACGTGTGCGTGAGTGCCCGGTTCTAAAGCCGTGCAGCCTCTGGCTAACACTAATACGCACTGCGTGGACAACCTGCAGCCTTCCACCCACACGTAGTATACAGCATGCACACATACGCGCACACACACACACACACACACTATACCTTAATGATCACTGCAGTCCTCGGGCTCTATCTTTGATCCTGGCTCTGAATTAACGTAAACACAACACAATACAATACTCGCACCCACATTTTTGCACCTTCCCACACTGGCTTGCTATCATTGCACACATGAAGCTCTGCA
>JAODLL010001086.1:0-5000 GCA_026546735.1 Forbesichthys agassizii | reverse complement strand
GTGTGTGTGTGTGTGTGTGTGTGTGAGTGAAAGACATATTGGTGCACGTTTGCGTGTTCGTGTGTGTGTGTGTGTGTGTGTTTGGTTAGGGGTCAGGCGGGTGACAGGGCCGGTACAATAGGCCGGGGCATGACCAGCCCCTCCTTCTCCATTTATTGCTCTGTTCACCCACCCACTCCTCTAAATAGCCGGGCAGGGCCAGGGGACAGGCAACTAGCTGTCAATCAATGGGGATGGGGGGGAGGGGGAAAGGAGCTGAGTGGAACCAACAGGAACACAAAACGCTGCCATTCAGCTCTATGTGGTGAATTAAAGGCAACACGCATCCACTGTAATGGCTGTTACACACCACTGGCTGGCTTGAATAGGCCGGCCTTTGAATTGTGGGTACTGGTACTGTCTCCTATAGTGACACCTAAAGTCTGTCTGTCTGTCTGTCATCCCTCCCCTCTCTCTCTCTCTCTCTCTCTCTCTCTCTCTCTCTCTCTCTCTCTCTCTCTCTCTCTCTCTCTTTCTCTGCGTCTAAATACACACGGGGGGTGAGTCTCTTTGTGGACCGTTGTGAATTCCAATCTCTGATCGTCAAGCTAGGTAGCCTGGAGTGCCTTACACACACACAAGCACACACACACACACACGCACACACCCTTTCTCTCTCTCTCTCTCTCTCTCTCTCTCTCTCTCTCTCTCTCATTCTCGTTCTCTCTCAAACACACACCCGCACACACACACATTCACACCTACGCTATTGTTCGCCAAAGCTGCAGCATTTATGGAGGGTCACACAAGTGGTGAAATGAGCGAAATGGAAAGGGACATTTTTCAGAAGATGAGTGCTTATTCAAATACGGACGGGTCACATCCTTTCTCTCAACACCTCTACTCCGCCTCCTAAGTCTGGGTGCTGCCTCACACCCACTCTGTGTGTGTGCATGTGCGTATGTGTGTGTGTGTGCGTGCGTGCGTGTGTGTGTGCGTGCGTGTGTGTGTGTGTGTGTGTGTGTGTGTGTGTGAGAGCAAGCAGCAGAGGCCCCCTGGCTGAAGTGATTCGTTTCTTTTTGTGGTTTCCTCTCAGAGCCCTTGGAGGAAATCCAGGAATTAACATTTCACCCGAAATTAGAAAGAAGAAACAACTTTATTACCGGTGACTCACTGTATTGGTGACTCGCGTGTGTGTGTCTGTAGGTGTGTGTGTGTGTGCGTGCGTGTGTGTGTGTGCGTGTGTGTGTGTGTGTGCGTGCAAACACACACCACATTAGAATTACTTTTATATTTTGTACACTGTCATTTATTGTGTGTGTTTGTGTGTGAGAGAAAGCGAGAGATTTAACAAATTGCTGTCGAGAGCTTTGTGGTTACTGAGAGAAGAAAACCATTCCCTGGGGACTCACTCTCACCTTGTGTGTGCATGTGTATTCATTTGTGTGTGTACATGCCTGATAATGTTGCATGTGCGTATGTATGTACACTATGTGCACATGCCTCTTGATTGTGTATTTGTTTGTTTTCTTTTGTTGTGTGTGTGTGTGTGTGTGTTTCTGGTCCAACGAGGCTGTGTATTATCAATGAAACCACTGCTGTGTGTTCTAATGAGTCAATCAGCATAATGAGTGGTGCTTTGGATCTGACTTGCCCTGGCTGAAGGCAAAAGAAATGCCAGGCATTTCTGAGGGTACACCTGGGCTGGAGTACTTGGTGTGGCATGCCGGGGTTGGGTTCCCCGCTTTGCTGTTTTGATTAATGAATTTATCAAAATGACAATAACATCTTAAGTTTGTCTCAAGCTTGTTCTGTCAAACACATTGAGCAGAGCAGATATTACAACTTGCAATATGTCTCTACGCCTATTAATATGCCCTAATGTCAATAGAATTTATATTTTACTTAAAGTAAAGGACCTGGGGACAACAACAACAACATACTGGCCTCAATGCATGACTTATCTTTGGTTTCTCTGAGCCTAGCACAGTTTCTGGAAGAAGTCATTAAGAAACCCTTGACTCGCTGTGAGATTCATATTCATTAAAATGTATCAAAACAAGTAATTGAAAGCAACCAAAGCATTCGCTTTACGAGCTGCGTGAATTCATCCATTGGGCTGTATTGATGTGGTGTTGACCCCCTAGCCGCAAACCTCCACAGCCGCCGCCGGCTTTGCCGGTGGAGCCGTGAGGTTTCTTTGTGTCCCATTAGGGCCAATAACCTTGCTTTGTGCCGTTGTGTGTAGTGTGTCCATATATCACTGTCAGATTCCATGCTACCAAACAAAGCCTGTGTTTGAGGGCCCCGATAATGAGGATGCGTGCGTGTGTTTGTGTGCGTGTGTGCGTTCATGTGGGTTTGTCAGGCCTCTCCTTTATTAGCCAATCAGAGAACAGTCAAGTAGAGTTTATGAAAATTCATTGAGTGTCTCTCTCTTCAGATGAATATTGCAAGCAATGCTGCATAAAGTTCCAGGGAGTGTGTGTGTGTGTGTGTGCGTGTGTGTGGGGTGATCGTTGGCACATGGTGGAATAAACTGTAAAGTTACCATCACTGTGTGTGTGTGTGTGTGTGTGTGTCTGCTGTGGAATGATAAATAAATGATGTTTGAAATGAGAGCAGCTCTCCGTAGACATCACTCCTATGAGGACACACACACATCCACGCGCACACCATCCACGGCTAGAGGAATATCCGACTGCGTTTGTTGCATGTGTTTCCAATGGGCCATGTGTCAGGCTTCTGGAGCCCCTAAGCGTGTCCTTCTCTGTGCCCATATTTGGCTGTGTGTTTAGAGTTAATGTGTGTGTGTGTGTGTGTGTGTGTGTGTGTGTGTGTGTGTGTGTTCCCATTCTCAGCATTTCATTGCATTACATTCCACATTCCATCCATCACTTATATGATAGAGAGGGGCTATAGAGAGTATTACCTGCCTGTGCAAAGGATACACACACACACACACACACACACACACATGGTGAAGGGAGGCTGAGGAGCATTAAGCTGCTCAGCAGAGCAAACATGGCGATGAAGGCAGGATTTGGACACATTCTAAGCGGAGGAAGTGGTGGGGGGGGGAGGTTCACCACAGGCCTGGACACGACGGCAGCCCTGAGCCCGGAGGGGGAAGCAGAGCGTGTATCCAAACAGTCCGCGGCGCTGCCTCAAGGCTCCTGTGTTAGCTCTGCGGGCTGTCCCAACATACAGAGAAAGTAGACCCTCTCCTCAAGCTGACCTGGATCTTTCACCCCTGTGGACCAGCTCTAGCCTGGGTGTTAAGAAGCTGGGCAGGATGATGGGGCGTAGCGCCGGGGGAGGCAAGAGAGACAGTCAAGTACAGCTGACAAGGTCATACCACGGTTGTGTTGTTCCTGAGAAATCATCTGGTATCCACTGAATGAGAGAGAGAGAGAGTTATAGGGAAAGATTGAATGAAGAGAGAGAGAGAGAGAGAGAGCGCGATGGAGAGAGAGAGCGATGGAGAGAGAGAGCGAGCGAGCGAGAGCGATGGAGAGAGCTTGGACGAACAGAGATAGAGGGAGAATGCCGATACTCTGCTGAAGCGCTGCAGTGGTTTTAATTACACTGGGAGAAACGGCCTCGTTAAATATTTAGAGTACACATGATCTCGATGGCTTTGTGCACGTGCACCGGTGGGCGTGCGTGCGTGCGTACATGCGTGCGTGTGTGCGCGTGCACACCTGTGACGTCTGTGTATGCAGGCATGAGTTGTTAGCGTGTGAACGTGGCACATATGGTACATGTGTTGGAGTACACATGGTGCTTGGACAGTTGAGAGAGGCATCAGGGGACTGTACAAAACATACTGCATATATGCTCTCTCTGTCGCTCTCTCTCCCTCTCTCTGTCTCTCTTTCTCTGTCTCCCTCTCTCTCTCTCTCTCTCTCTTTCTCTCCTGCACACTGCTGTTCAGATACTAATTGAGCCATAGACAATGCATGGCCAAAAAGCAGACAAGAAGGCGACCACAGGGTTTTAGAGAAAGGAGCAGTATAGAGAGGTGTCAACCTCTCAGTCTTAACAATGGAAGATAAACGGTTCCCATGGCTTTATTTCCCCCCACCAACGGTCGTCTGTGCTGCTCTGACGATAGATGGCAGAAAGACGTGGGCCATAATCTCATAATCAAGCGGCCCGGGGTGTCTGCTGCGCTAAGCCCGAGGAAGTGGAGATGCCGGCTTTAAGTGGAGCAATATCCTCCCTGAATTAGCCTGGATGTGCAGGGGCCTTCGTCGGGGGGGGGGGGGGGGTGTAAGCGGGGTCCTATGGTGGGCCGAATAGTCCTTATTGTGTGTGTTTGATCAGAGTCATGCCATAGCCGTGTGTATCCAGATGGAATCGGGGCATTTCTGAGGCAGGGCAAGCTCACATTGATCCGTCATTGACGGAGTTAATCGCCGGCACCACAAAGACATCAAAGTGCCGTCTCTGCCGCCGTCCCGCTGAGAGACAGACTAGGAGTGCTGGGGACCCCTACCTCTTATGGTCTGGACCAGGGGGGAAGAGGGTTTGCGGGGGAGCTTGGCTTCATTTTTATACGTCGAAGGAGACTAGATGTCTTTCTCTCTTTCTCTCACACACGCACACACACACGTACGGTGCCTGCGTGGGTTGGTGCGCCCCCTGTTGGCTGTGCTCAGCATGTGTTGGTGGCTCTAAGCAGGGTTAATGGGAGATTGGAGTGACACCACCCTGTGAGATGCAAACACATTCCCAGAGTCCCCCTATCCCTCTCTGCATGTGCACCCCCACCTGCTGTTAGGGAGCCCGTAGGCAATACACACACACACACACACACACACACACACACATATTAAAATCCCGCTACTAGGTAACCCTGTTGACTATCTGCCTTTTCATTCCTCTGTGTCAACAGTAAATAGGAGACGGGGGGAAAAGTAAAATCTGTGAGCAAATATTAGCCGAGGGAGACAAAGGCATTCCTGACAGGGTTGTCACTCTCACCCGCTCATCCTTAAAACGCCCCGTTCTTCAGT
>JAODLL010001084.1:0-13466 GCA_026546735.1 Forbesichthys agassizii | reverse complement strand
GGGGGCAAAGGCACAATTAAATCCACAATGGGACTGTACCAACACAACACACACACACACACACACACACACAACACTCGACCCCATCTTCATCCACGAGCTGACATGAACTGACATACTGTGTGTGTGTGTGTGTGTGTGTGTGTGTGTGTGTGTGTGTCCATGTGCTTATGAGGATGCTGCACTCACATCCCAGTATGCCCTTGGTGAACCAATCACCTTCCTTCCCTGCCCTGTCGTGTTGCACTGGCTCTGGCTGTGAACGTAAAGGCACCAGTATGGTACCGTAGGTGCGTTCAAATTCGGCCAACTAACGGCGAGTGCTCTAGATGAACTTGTTTTCTGTTACCTTTACAAATTGTTTGATTTGAACTACAACAAGAACCACCTCCACATGATGTTTGTGTGTGTTCACAGATGGTCGCTGCAAACTCAAAATGAATGGATAACTATTGCCGTGAACGTTCACCATAGTTTGCCAATATGAACGCACCTCAGGGTGGAGTATTGAGCAAGTCTGCAGTCACAGTGTCAGACCAGAGAACGGAGTTACTTATTACTCCTTCAAAAAGTAATAATATAATTTAACTTATTACTGGGTGTTAAAGGTAATTAGTTATTACATTAGATTACTATATTACTTTCACAATCCCTACCTTGCCTCGCCCCTTCTGAAAAAAGACAACCTGTGTAGCCAGCTCATTTTATAATTGAATCCTCTTTATTGTAACAATAATCAACCTTATGAGTCAATAATCAGTCAAAGTGAAAACATTGCAGCCTCTCAGACCAGATGATTGACAGGTTGGTTAAATTAGCCTACCCTAAGTTTGATAGGACCAGACATCTCATTCTTGTTTATTTGTATTATTATTATTATTAAACCTTTATTTAACCAGGAAGGCACATTGAGATTAGAATCTATTTTTCAAGGCCGTCCTGGGCAAAATAGGCAGCAGCAAGTCAAATACAAAAACCATTACACAACACAATACAATAATATACAGGTGACGTTGTTAATATAGCAACATAAGTATGTAGCCAACAATTAACACAATAGCTTAGAAACAGTAACAGGTCAAGGAATCAGCCTCAAAGTCCCTCAACAAAGATTTAATTAAAAACACGTAGAGGGACACGTTCTTTCAATTAAAAAACGCTGTTGAAAGGTGTGAGGCTGAGTAACAGAAAAGCTATTTTTCCAAGCTCTGTTCTTGCATTTGGAACAGTTACGGTAGCGAAATAAAGCCCTGTGAGCGTAGACAGTACCCATCACATCTTCGGAGAATAAAATAACTTTAATAAGTAGGTAGTACACCCAGCATTAGAGCTTCAGTTTCATTTTGCCGTGAGAATCAGTCTGGAAAGTAGGGGTGGGCGGATCGATCCCAAAATATCGATACTACAGATACTACGTCTCGTTTATTGAAGTCTTCAAAAGTCTTGAAACTGGTATCGATTCTATGTAGGATAATCGATCTTCAATTTGAAGATCGATTATCCTACATAGAATCGATACCAGTTTCAGTTTCTCTATTCTACATTGCACCCAATTCATTAAAGAGTAGAACTGTCTGTGCAGTGCATGCACCCTGCTTCTCCAGCCTCCACTGTTTCATGTGCACTACATCGAACATACAGGTTGTGCACGTGCAGTGCGCCGTGATCGAGGCCAAATGTTGTAGTATCGCCCAACTCTACTGGAAAGCCTCGGAATCATTTCGAATGTGTCCGGGTGGCATCTGAACTTTCCAATCAGCGGCGTGACTCGTGTTGATAGCTACACGGGCCGACAGCGAAAACAACCAGATGGTTCATCCAATCAATTGTTGAAAGTACCTTCTCTGTACAAACATTTCCAATGTATGGCTCCCCATATGGCAGGTTATGGCAGGTTAACTCTGCATAGCTTTATAAATAAATGCATACCATTGACTCAGCCACCCAACCCCAGAGTATAAAGTGCAATGTGCCATGTAAACCCGATGCCATGTGTTAGTGATTTACAATTTAAAATAAATCTCAATTCTCAGTGGTAAAGGGTGGAAATTGATTTCTGGGCATTCACATAAAAAATATAACCATAGTCCGCTATGGTCATGAAAGTTTCTGAACTATTTTCTTGCTTTAAAAGAGAAACAAGCCTTATTCCTAAAATAGAATCCTAACTTGTAACACAGTAACTATTAGTTACTTGTATTAGTAGTAATAGTATTACTGTTTTGTAAATAGTTATTAGGTACAATACTATGTTAATACTTTTTGTAGTTAATACTACGATGTTGTATTTCATATATTTAATTTCTAAAATATTCCTAGTTGCCTACTCAATCCATCTAGCCTACACTGTAAGAATAAGGACAGCATATGATGATAGACTCCAATTCAAACGCTACGATGACATCTTTATACAAGATTTACAAAATGACAACTCCTCAGAACAATGTTTCGATATCAGTCAGCTTGTAAACAAATGCACATGTACTGCTGCGCGATTTACGCTATGGATTCACGACAGGTAAGGTAAAGGTAATTACATTTTGCAACTGTAGGGGGAGCTGATGCAATATCCTACTTACTCTTGCTTTTAATACATTTGTATCTAATAACAAACGGCAGCTGTCTGTATATTTGTCCAGCCATTTAACGGTTCATCATTTGTTTACATGATACCTCCCTCTTCACCAGCCTACATTGCACCCCCTTCCCCCACCTATCCACAGCCACATCCCAGACTGAGACCAGTAGTACAGATTGCCCTGCTGTCCACACCGGGTACTGCATGCACAGGCCCTCAGACAATCCGTCTCTATACATGTCTACTGCTATAGTGTGACATAAAGCAGGCTTCATTAGCAGCGGCAACACACAAAAAAAATGAAGAAGAAGAAAAAGAGGCCTCATATATTTCTCAGAGGGCATAAAAGGCCATTGTAAAACGCCCTCTGTTCCCTCTCAAACATAAAACGTGTCAGCGGACACAAAGGGGATTCTGGCCGACACACAGGGAGCGAAGATCATTACCGAACAAGGCAGGAGAGGAGAGAGGAGAGGAAGGAGGCATGATTAGAGCAATGTGTACGTGTGTGGAGAGGTGTGGGGGGGGGGGCGGGGGAGAGGGGATCGGGCTCGATGAAGAGACTGCGAACAATTAGATATGGGGAGGAAGATGGGAGACGATGCTCGAAGCGGACGAAGAGTCTGAGAAGGGGACGAGATCAAGAGAGAGGTGGAGAGAGAGAGAGAGAGAGAGAGAGAGAGAGAGAAAGAGAGAAAAGCAGCGAGACAAAAGCAACAGGGAGAGGAATACAATGGCAGTAGCGCAGACACAAACATCTCTCCCTCTCTCTCTCCCCCTCTCTCTCACTCTCTCTCCCCGTGTCATGGACCATCTGCTGTGAAAGGGTCCTTCCAGCAGTCCTTGGATACGTAATAACTAAGTCTATTATCAACCAGAGGGCCTTGTGCTGGGTTATTCCGGCTCTACCCAAACAGCGGTCTCGACAAAAATGTCCCGTTACCCCACTTCCTTCGACCCCCCACCCCCTACAGTTCCCAGGGGCAACGCCTCACGTCGCTTCAGCAAAACAACTCAATCATTGGGGAGGCAACAAGGTCAAAGTCGTCTCAGTATCGCAGCCGTCCAATTGTTCGGCAAAGCGCGCGCTGTCCACACATCTCACAGGTCAGCCTCTCGTCCGACGCGATCGCCTTGCTCAATGGAGTGGCTCTTCTTCAGAGACAAAGAAATAAATAAAATAACAAATGTCTGGGAAATAAAAGGACGCTTTGGAGACGGGTGTGTGCGGGGGAAGGTGGGTTCACAAGGCCCTGGTAGTTGTGGTTAACCTTAAAGGCTTTGCCGCCAAATAGGGCCACAGCCGTGACCTAATTCAACACGATGGGCTGAATCTCGTCGAAAAATATAAGACCAGAAGAGAGAACTGGGAGGCAGAATGAGAGGCTTGTGAAACTAACTAAATAAAGAAATAAATACTGAATAGTGCAGATGAGAAGGCCGGAGAACAGAAAATAACTGACTCAGGCAGATCAAGAGAAACTAGTGCTGTACTGTTTAAGAATCTTAATTAAATATTAGGAAACTGATGCGTTTTTATCCCAAATTCAAGAGAACATAATTAAAATGCTTTCTTTGTTTATTCTTTTTTAAAGCGCACACCAAATATTACTTTGATCAACATTCCATGCTTTGGAAAAGACTCCCATTGACACTGCAGTACAAAAGAGAGCACAGACCCACACAAAATAGTAACAACAAATTGAGATATAATTTTTTGAAATATCCCAAGAGTATTGCTAGTATTTAGCAGCCGTTCAATCCTACCTCTTCTGAAAAGGAGTTCAGGAATCAGGGAAACATTTGAGCACTGCTTAGTTAAGCTATACAGGGTTCACCATGTGATCAGAGGTGGTTTAAGGGTGTTTCTTTGTGATTAATTCCCCACACCTGAAGATACAGTAGCAGGTGGCCTTCTCTTGAAGGCCACCCTGTGACTGTAGATTATCCACCGAATACCTGGACCTTCTAATACGGTCTATATGTTTTTTTGTGACAAAGTTGCTTGATTCGCAGCTTAATACAACAACAATTCGATAAAGAAAACGAAAAGTAGACCTGCTCTTCGGGGTGGACCACAACTTGCCATCCTGAATTCATGATGCTAGAAAGAAATTTTGGGAGAGCGAATGGAAGGGGAGGATTTTGTAGTGAATGTAATAAGGAAAGTTCCTGTATTTGTACCAGAGCAGATCAACTTGTCTCCCGCGGCTTATATTGTTGTCCGAGGGGGCAGGAGGTAGTCTTATCCACACCCCACAAAACACAGTTCTGCGCTCTATCTCAAACACTAAAGCCTCCGACTCCTAACAAAAAAATCTCAGCAGACGGGTGTGTTCCGCAACGAAAAGCCTGCTCTGTCTGACCCGTGGGCAGCTGAAGGCGAAGGCGGTGAAGATTACACCGTACTTAGAGAGGAAGGTCGTGTGAGAGGAAGCAGATAGAACGCAGGGCACTAGAACTGCTTCAATGTGTCCTCTGCTTTTCTATTGCCGGAGCTGTGTGTGTGTGTGTGTGTGTGCACGCATATACTCTACGAGCGTGTCTGTCAGTCTCGTGTGTGTTTATACACATGCGTGTGGACATGTGAGAGACGCTTCCTTTCCTGTGTAACTGTGTTGTCGCTGACATATCAGATTAGGAACTGGGGGTTGTCTACTATAGATTCTCAAACACGTATTTAATACTGCTCAGAAGATAAGCACAAGATAAGCACCTCACCCAGATTTACTGACCCACAGCCAAGTTATTAATGTCGATAAGTTCAGCCTAGTTTAATTGTAGCAAACGATTTCAACCATAATAGTAACAAACTGAGCTCTCCTTTAGAAAGCTTTATGTTCCTAACATAATGTATCCCCCACCCCAAAAGGGCAGAAACAGTAGTTATCGAAACAGTGCTTGGAATGTTTTTACAATTAAACACTATGGCTATCTAATGGCTAACACCAATCAGGTGGACTCTGTACTTGGCAATACTACTTTTAAGACTTCATGGCAAGCACAATCATTTTGTGTACCCACATCCATTCTCGAACGCTTGTAGCATAAATCTGATAACGTAGCAACTACCGTTACATAAACTTTTTGCTAAATTCAATCCCAAATACATACTTATCGCGCTTAAGCACATTAGGAGGTCGACGGGGACCGGCTCGCTTGTTTTGTGTTCACCCAACTGAAGAGCGTTGACAGTGCAGCATGGCGAGATAGCCTCTAAGAGGAACAACAACAAAAGGGAACACTTCTGTGGCTTGGCTGCCGTGTAACGCTAGCAGGCATATGAAGATTCTATCAAGGACCTGGAGATGCGAGATTCCAGGGGCTTATCAGGAACGCACAGCCACCGCCGTCGCCACGCTGCAACGAGTGCAGGCTCCACAAACACCTGTTGAAAAGTCACTGAGAACACACAGACGGAGAAGAAATGGGAGAAAAACAGACGAGACGGGGGGAAAAAAATGCTAAGAGAAAAGGTAAAAGGCATAAAATGTATTTTATCGCTGAGATGGTTCCCTCACATGAACGTGAAACCACCTTCTTTAGACGCGCCGTGCTTCCGTACTTTTTAACCGGGCGGGCGTGTTTTCCATGGAGGAGCGACGGGGAGGCTGGGAGGGGGGGGTTCATGCCGATAATTACCAGGCGCTCTGAGTTTCATCTGCTGCTCACCGAGACTGGTGGCGAGCCAAGCATTGACGCACAGCGCCTCGCTGCTGGCACTGCTGTTGCCTGTTCTGTCCCCTCGCTCATCCTCGTTTCTGTTTCATTATGATGTGCCGTTGTCAAACCGTCTCGCTCTTTGTCCGCGTCTGTCCCTCCGCTGTCATCTCTCTCTCTCTCTCTCCCCCTCTCCCTCTCTCCCTCTCTCTCTTTCTATCTCTCTCTATCAAACACACATGCATGCACAAACACACACAATCTCGCACTGTCTTTCTCTGTCTCTCTCTCTCCCTCTCCCTCTCTTTCTCTCTCTCTCTCCTCCCACTCTCTTCCCTCCTTCAGTCTTCTGTGCTCTCTCTCTCTCCCTCTCTGTTCCCGGGGGGCCATGTGGTCTCTGTGAACTCACAGGGGCGACAGAAGCCCAAGTCGTCGTTGTCGCCTGTTCCCCGGTCTCACTTACGAGGCGTTTGCGATGCGCGCGTGCGCACGTGTGTTCGCACGTGTGTGTGCACGTGTACGTGTGTGTGTGCGTTCGCGTGTGTACTGTATGTGTGTGTGCCTTTCTCGAGCGCACACAACGTGTGCGCGCGTGTATGCGCGTGTGTGCGCGTGTGTGCGTGTGTGTGCGTGTGTGTGCGTGCGTGCCGTTCTCGAGGGCACTCATAGGTGTGAAAGGATGATGCACTTGATACTCTGTGAAGAAAAGAGGGACGGAGGGGTGGAGAGGCAGAGACCAGGCTGCTTCACGTCTGGTGTGGCCAGATGTCGCGTTCTGCCATTCCCGCGCTGCCAAAGCCTGAACCTGCAATGGTCGCGCCTTCCAGACGTGCCAAGACACACACGTGTCATTAAGGTCAGGCTGTTTTCAAACACGTTGATGGACCATTCCTGAAATCCGCGCTCACCAGACTAGATGGTAAAATATAAAGGAACCCGCTACATAATTAATAGCAAATGTAATTCAGTTGTGTTATCGATTAGCCGCTGCTCTACAAATCCTTCATGTGCAGCTCTAGGCAAGTGACAGAGACAGTGACAGATTTAACGTCCATAACAACTACCAATATGCTGTTGAGCAAGGCTCTTTTGCCAAATATCGCTAAAGGAGAACCGGTCCGTGTCTGCTCCGTGTTTGTGCACGGACGCCGAACGCTGTGTCGGTCAAAAGCGCGCGTGTAAATCCAGAGAGCATGCGCTCGTCTGAAACACAACAACAGGCTTGAAGACAAAAGGGGGTTCTGACCGCCAGACGGAACAGAACGCCGTGACGTTTGGAGCGCGGCCCTCCCGTGTTGGGCCCAGACGCCGAGCAGACATCACACAGACGTTGCGTGGATGCGGGCGGCCCTGGGTCGCCATGGCGATGTTGTTAAAAACAGTGTGATAGCACGAGGGCTGTTCCCAGCTCCTCTCTCCTTTTTCCCGCCTCTCTCCATGGGAACAATGTTCCACTCTCTCTCTCTCTCTCTCTCTCTCTCTCTTCTCTCTCGCCCACTTTACACTGATACAGTGAGTCCGGGCCTCTCTCTCCTTGCTAATCAATGAGACATCCTTGACGTTTTCAAATGACTTTTCTATCTGTTCGCCGAACCCCTCTTCCACTCGTTCGTCCAAACCCTCTCCCGCATTTCGATACCGTTTATCTTCTAGAACACTCGCATCACCTTTCAACTCAATGTTTACTCCCCACAACCCTCTATCGCTTTCGCGCTGCCTCGAACCTTTGAAGCGCTTAAGGTAAAAGGCCTATGCTGGCTCTGAGTCTCCTTCAGACCACTTGAGGCCATCTCAGTTTAGAGAAGCGCCTTCAAAGACACTCTCCTGGAGGTCCTTGAAGGAGACGCTGGCAATTTTCCGGGGCTTTAGAGAAAAACAGTGAGAAAAACAAGAAAGACAAACAAAAAAAACAAGCTATCATTCACTCCGCCACTAAATGAAATGGCGGACATTTGAAAGAAATATATTTTTCTCCCTCTGCTCGTGAAGGTGGATAAAAAGGGCTTCCTGTTTTTTGAGCATTTGAAAATGTCACGACAAAACTTGTACACTGTCATTTTTTTAGCTCGAACACGGGCTATTGCTTTTCACACACACACACAAACACACACATACACAAACACACACAACTCTTAAAAGTAGAGCATTACCCTTTTTTCCTGCTTGTGTAGGTGATACACACTTCAATCAAGCGCCGATCGGGCCCTTCACTACCTGGGAAGACGTTCTCGGGGAAGAATTGTTGACAGAATAAATCTCATTTCCCTCTCATCTCCATGTTTACTTTACCCCAAAGAACACTTCCAAATCGGCTATATTACAATACCCATCAGAATCCCCTTTTTAAAAAACAAGACACAGAAGTACAAACACAGGCAGGTGTGCAGGTGCCAAAAACGTTCCTGGTGCGACAAGATGGCAAAATGTGCCTATTCCGGTGTGTTATTGTGTACGCAGGAAAAAGAAAATTGAAAAAAAATTTGAAAAGAAAGAGGAAATCTGGAAAATCATGTCCTGAAGCCAAACATAGGCTAATGTAGATAGAAAAAACAACGTCATGCATACAATATACATATACATATCCCAAATGCTCATAATACATATCAAATATCCAAAATGCATACAAATGTGCCTATATCCATGCTCGTGTGTAAGCAGAGCAGCAGGCTAGCTTCTGTAAGAGTCTGCGATAGCGCTGGTGTTCAACGCAAAGCTCCTGTAGCATTACATAATAAGTGATGGTTTATTTTTTAGTCTTTTTTGTTTTGACAGACAGGTAGGTACTGTATACAGACAGACAGGCAGGCAGGTATACAAACAGACAGACAGGCAGACAGGCAGGTATACAGACAGACAGAAAGGCAGGTATATGGACAGGCAGACAGGTATACAAACAGACAGACAGGCAGGTATATGGACAGGCAGTCAGGCAGGCAGACAGGTATACAAACAGACAGACAGGCCGGCAGGCAGGCATGTATAAAGACAGACAGACAGGCAGGTATACAAACAGACAGACCGGCAGGTATACGGACAGGCAGACAGACAGACTGGCAGGTATACAAACAGACAGACAGGCAGGTATACAGACAGGCAGACAAACAGACAGGCAGGTATACAAACAGACAGACAGGCAGGTATACAGACAGGCAGACAGACAGACAGGCAGGTATACAAACAGACAGACAGGCAGGTATACGGACAGGCAGACAGACAGACAGGCAGGTATACAAACAGACAGACAGGCAGGTATACAGACAGGTAGACAAACAGACAGGCAGGTATACAAACAGACAGACAGGCAGGTATACAAACAGACAGACAGGCAGGTATACGGACAGGCAGACAGACAGACAGGCAGGTATACAAACAGACAGACAGGCAGGTATACAGACAGGCAGACAAACAGACAGGCAGGTATACAAACAGACAGACAGGCAGGTATACGGACAGGCAGACAGACAGACAGGCATGTATACAAACAGACAGACAGGTATACAGACAGGCAGTCAGGCAGAAAGACAAGCAGGAAGGCAGACAGGTATTCTCCCTGGCGGGCCTATATATAATATAATGGGAGGTGGGGCGGGGTTCGGGGGTGTAGCCAGGACGACCATCAAAGTTCCATCCACAGCGGACCTCATTAGGGCCCCAGTCCTGCCTTGCCCCAACCAGAGCACCACCCAGCTCTCTCCCCCTCTCTCTCCCTCTCTCTATCTCTCTCTCCCTCTCTCCCTCTCTCTATGGTATCCTGTACAGCCCTGTCTCTCCTCTCCCACGTATCCTGTACACCCCCCTCCCCTCTCTCCCTCCCCCCTCACTCTCTCTCTCTCTCTCTATCTGTGCTAGAGAGGCATGCTAGAGGTAAACAAAGCCTTGCGCCAGCCGCTAATTAAGTAGATGCAGGGTATTAACATATCCTGAAAGCCCTGGCCAATTTCACCACCTCCACTGCTCCTCGTTCTTTTTTAATACGCCCCTCCCCAACGCTACATCAATTTCTCCCCCTTCTGACCAGCCCCCCCCCTCCCGTCCCCCCACGCCCCCCCCCACGATTCTTCTCGTCGTTTTTCGAGTGCCGAGCGCCAATTGTGGGCAGTGTAATAACCATTAGGACAGAAAAGCCTAGCGTGTCTTTGATATGCTAATGATGTGCGCATCACGCGCGCGCGCACACACACACACACACACACACAGTCACACACACACACACGCAGGGATACACAGACACATATGGACACACACAGTCCTGATCACCCTCATTCTCCTTTCCAAAGCGCATGCACACACACACACACACACACACACACACACAACATTCTCTGCCATGAATATCAAGCAGAACGACTCGTCAACACCTGATGGTGACAACTGTGTCTTTCAATTGCGTGAGTTGTTTGGCAGAGTGCGTGTGTGTGTGTGTGTGTGTGTGTGTGATGGGGGCAAAGGGGGAAGGGGGGTGAGGGGATGTTGTGAAAGAGAGAGAGAGAGAGAGAGAGAGAGAGAGAGAGAGAGAGGGAGAGAGAGTGGCTGAGCGAGGGCCAAAATGTCAGGGTGAGTAACCCCTTGCTATTGTTGCGCCGCTAGCCGCTAGCCGCGCCAGCCTGTTTTAATTACACCTGTCAGCTGTCATTAAGACCTCTTTACAGTCAGGGCTAAACCCCCCCTCCCACAGCACACACACACTCAGTAAAGTAAATTTGACCTCCTTTCCTCTCCTCCCCTACAGGGCATACTGTCCCAGGTTATATCTCTTTATTGACCTAACAGCCCCCCCCCTTCTTCCCGCTTTCCCTCACCCCCAGTAGATAGAACTTCACATACAACGCCACATACACACATGTATGCATACATTATACGGTCTGGTATATTGGCTACAACCAGATTCCATTACGATTCAAAGGTTTGATATGATACAATATGATACCAATACGATATCTGCACAATACGATACTATATGATACTGATACAATCTGATACTGATACGATCTGAAATGATACCGGTACGTTTTGATATTGGTACAATATGATATCGGTACGATGCGATATGATACGATATCAGTACGATACGAAACAATACGATATGATATGATACTAGTTGGGCATGTGCGCCAGTCGGTTAAACGGGGACCATCTCTAGTCGTCACCATAAATACTATCCATCCATCTTCATCTGCTTATCCGTAATATATACAAGTTGGTTAAGCGTACTAGTTTATTTTATTATTTTTTTTAAAGTAGTTGCTCAGTCAGTCAGTCCTGCCTCTCAAAACAATCTGTTGATTCTGCTAGTGAAGTTGGTAGCATTTGATTTTACATGCGTTCCTGGTTTCTAGTAGCGAGGGAATGGGGACAACTCTAAACACGGCAAACTTTGATGTTGCCACTTGCTCTGCTTGCAGAAGACGACTCGGTGTTGAAATTTGCAGCATCAGGGATTATCCAAACAAAGCAAATATCAAATGAATCTGGATTCACAACCTCTCTATCTATATATCTTTTCACCCTCTATTTTTAGACTAGTCGACTAGTTTAAATTGTCATTTTTGTTTAACCGACAGGGAAATGAATCGCTAGGCACCCAGTCCTCCCAGTCCTCATGGATGTTGACTGTCAGGCTTTACATAAGGTGTGTTTAAATTAGCAAACAAAGGTGAACATTTGTGAACATTTTCAAACAATTTGTACCTTTGCTTTGAGTTCATCATTTGTGAATACTTGTCTGAGATTGTTCTCAGGTAGGACCACTAAACAATTTTGATTATTTACACAGACTGTTCAAAGAAAACTAGTTCCCCAAGAATATTCACCATCAGTTCGCCTAATTTCAGCACAGCTACTATTGACGTATTTTTATGCTCCTTCGTCTTTTCCAAATCAAATGCCATTGAGCAACCGAACAACACTGCCAGTGGACATTGGCCTTAACTGTGTAGCTGTACAGAATATCTGCATTATATACACAGTTGTATATGAATGTGCTCCGTAGAAATGTTTCTGACAGATTAAGTCCCCATAAAATTGTATACACCCATAACACTTAGTAAACAGGATTCTTTAGCGAGACACATCCACCTCCATTAGCATTTTGCAGGGCAGAGAAGCGCAAGTTCAAATCCCCAGAGCTCGCACGTACTGTAAACACGTTCACGTGCCGATTCACGAGCACGACCTCGAGCGCGGGGACTTTATTTTGTATTTGTCTGGCGGACGGACGGACGGACGGCAGTAATCTCCGCTCCACTAATATGGCGACGACGTGTCGGCTAAACGCAAAGTGAAAACTCAAATGTGGCGCGTCACATTTAGTTTATGTCCCTGCCTGCTGTCACCTTCAATTATTGTCTTTATCCACCAGGGCAATGTCATTATGTTTCACACGTGCACACATGCACATGCACACACACGTGCACACGCACAGCCAGAGACATCTTGTGCATATGTATTCATGTTGATTTAAAGATAAGTCATAGTCATAAAGTTGAGTTAGTAAGTAGCCTATAGCTTACTGAACTGTCATTGGCTTGATATAGCGATATCTAAGGGAGCAAAAGGCAAATATTGATAAATGCGATTAATTAGATTTATTTATCACAATGCGTGTAAATTATTAAATAAACCACTTGACAGCCCTTGCATGCTATCCTATTTTTACACACACACACACACACGTATATATACTGTGTATATATATATATATATATATATATATATATATATATACACACACATGCACTATATTTATATATATAAATAAGTGTATGTGTGTGTAAAAATAAGCTAGCATGCCCCATTCGGTGTGATTAATAGTTTTGTTTTGTCTTTTCCTCCTGTAGTATTGTGCGTTGCTGAACTGACCAAATTACATAACGGCCCATTTGTAGACATACACCAAGGTAAAGTTCCCCCAGAGGTTCCCACCAACAGGTAATTACAAACACTTTAATAGTAAAATTGAGAACACTGGGAGGTATAGTTCACCCTCGACACTTCGGAGTGCTTTTCCATATTCTCTCACCCATCCCCGCCGTCGGGGGGGAGGGGGGGTAAATTCCTCCCACCGCTAACTACCTGCCTGCCTGCAGGGCTAGTCTTTGTTTCGTTTTGTTGTTCCTATAATAGGCCTAATTGGCCATAACCCCAACTCACAGAGAGGTGAGGGAAGGAGAGAGAGTAAGGTGGTAATGAACCTAACTGCTCTCTCTCTCTCTCTCTCTCTCTATATATA
>JAODLL010001083.1:0-13466 GCA_026546735.1 Forbesichthys agassizii | reverse complement strand
GTGTGTTGGAGCAGGGAGACATCTAAAACATGCAGGGCGGTAGCTCTCCAGGACCAGGGTTGGGCACCCCTGCTGTATACAAACTTAGCGAATTGCTCCACACAAATCTCTTTAAATAAGTGCTGTGACAATCGTGGCGATAATGATTGCAAAAAATGTGTTAGTGCAATTGCATGAAAATGTCTGTTGCATTGCGCAATAGGCAACATATTAAGTAAAGTGCAAAGACAACAAGGGTAAAACACGGGCAGCGGTATCTGAGCGTGAGCACGTCAACAAGAACTATAGCTTTAGATGGCTAGTCCTTGCAGACTAAATACTGCTGGTTAACAACAGCTGTGTACGGTGCTACAGTAGAGCAGTTTAAGCCGAGCCCGCCAAATAAAAAGTCGTACAGAATTACTTGAGTGACATGGAAGTAAATAGTCTAATAAAGGCTGCCGGGGCAGTCAATAATTATGTGCTTATCTACAAAGACGCATGGGGGAGGGAGAAGCCTGGTTTGTCCCAAAAGACGGCCAGCCAAGGCTGACAAACAGAAGTCCAATACAGAGAGAGCTATTGGTGGGGTGCCCGTCTGTGAACTCCCGGCGTTGAGGGCGGGGAGTGGAGGGAGCGGTTATCTGCATGTCCTGGATACATTAAATCTCACTGCCCAAGCACTGCAGAAAGGGGAAGCTAATTGCTATATGCCCTTTGATCGCATTGCATCAAAGGTGAAGCCTATAGGTCATGCAGATTTGAAAAAGTGAGCTATGAGATACAGCCTCTTGCTGCAGTCTATGCTGGCCACTGGCACTATTGATAGTTTACCTGCATTACAACATAGCTGCAATATGCTCATCCAGTGCAAGGTGTTTCTGAGGACCTGCGTGTGGGGTATCATGACAGGGGCGTACAGCTGCCCAAGCTAATGTGACCAGGCAAGATACCTTTAGCTTCTTTGCTGAACTTCACTACTTGTGAGGTGGAAGATACTCATTCCCTGGAGCGAGACCCAGTTTTCTCACATTATGTCCATAAACGCTTGTAGGCTGGCAAACCCACAGCGGTACAGGAGACCCAGTGCTCGGTTGAGGACAGTGGTGAGAAGTAGCTGGGATATCGAGTCACACGTGTAAAGCCACCAACACTCATAACTTGACGTCCCTGTTATGCGTAGTCGTACAATCTGTTACTGTACAGTCACACCTAACTTTTGTTCAAGCCTCGCTTTTGTTCTTGAAATTGAATTTTCGCTATAAAGAAGAGCAGGGAACTTTATACTGTTTATCTACTGATTCTCCAGCATTCTGAGATTGCATGTCTCAAATTTACATAGCAAAAAAACTGAGTATCCTTTTTTTATTATTTACTGTGTGTAGGTGGCCGTGACTAAGTTATGCTAAACACATAGTACATCTGTTCTTTAGGTGTTCTTACAGCCCACACCAAATGATAAATAATGGAGAAATATGTTTCTGAAATTGTGAAACTGGCTAAATATCTCAAATCGAAAAAATATAATGGAAGGGCAACTAACATCAGCTGAAATAATCAGCCCTATTAACCCCGTTGGGCAAATAAACATTCAAACACACAAACCAGTTGCAGGTGAATATTTTAATGGATGGTTTCAATGTTGGTTAGCCTTTTTATGTGTAATGTGTATTATGTATAACCCCCCAAAAATGGACAATGCTGTTGTTGATATAGTTGTGAAACCCCAGAAGCTCTCATATCAAAGGTAAGAGATGCATCACAATGAAATGAGAAGAGAAATTACTTATTTCTCTCCTGTCACTATTGTTGCAGTTAAACCTTAAAGATCTAAACAATTTGAATGTCAACATGAATTGACAAGAAAACATATTTTTGTCTACATTTGCAACAAATTGAATTTGAACTAAAACAATCTCACACTCCTCAAATTAGGATTGATATTCATTCTTTGTCTGCCTCGCACATCTTCTTGTCTTAGTGAAAAATGGTAACGCTGTAAACAAGAGTTGAGTATCCCTTTACAGTGAGACGATACCGTAGCTCTGAATGCATGCGAGGCAAGCTATACTGTATATGGCATACAGGCAGAGAATGAGAAACATAACCTTTGCTATGCTTCTATGCATAATGAGATCATTTTGCATTGTAACACTACATCAAGGATTCATCCGTTCTCTGTTGGTGAAGAGCGGACGTCTGTTGATACATGAAAAGCCTGTATTAGCATTTAATAACAAGTCCCTATGATACAGTCAGTAAGTATGTAGATTACATTAACTTAGACTATACTACATCTATTGTAAGACCATGTTCATACTTTAATGGCATGTAAACCAGCAGGTTGTCATCTTGTCATGTTGGGAGAAAATGGTTAATCACATCATGAGGGATTTAGGTAATTGAATAAGGTAGGCACAACTCAACATTCTAACACTTTGTTCCTGCCAATACAATGTGCAGCTTGTGTCATGAAATTGCATTCACACAAACAAACTTAATTTACAAATGCTAGCGGTGTTTTGTTGAAGAGGTGGCATTACACAGAACAAAGACTCCCACGTCACCTCCAGTGACAAGTATAGGGAGAGCAGATGGGGATATTTCTGTCGGAACTGCACAGCAGTAGACGGCTGCACCTGAGCTTGCGAGCACCAGTTTGACTTCTCTGTGAGTATCAGTTGGGACAGGCCTCGAGCGCATGTGCTTCTGTCCAATCAGTGTCGTGTTGACAGCCATGGGCGTGGTTTCAGTGTGTGACGTTAACACCTAGACGGTGATAAACAGATGGCTCATCCAATCACCTACCATGAATTTTTGGAAAATGCATGCCAAATGTTTCAACTCAATGGGTGGCTTCGCAGACGGTCCTGTGTAACAAACCATCTGGCATGTCAGGTTAGCAGAGCAGTGAGGCAAAACAATACTTTCACTCTATGACGTGGCAAGCATTTGTCCTCATTATAACGGAGTGGCCAACTTTAAACACTTTTCCTTAATGAGAAATGCACTGATGCAAAGAAAAACATGATTGGCAAATAGAGAATACGTTAACATAAACGTATTGTTAATTTTAGTTATCTAAATAGTGCTCATGACATCGATTTGTATATAATAAACAATTGAAATTAAAGCAACACTCAGCAAACTTCTACAAACCACAGGGCTCCAGCTATCAGGGAAGCAGCAGTCATGTGTGTCAGACACCCTAACGGGAGGCTTCTGTCCTGGCCTGGTAAGCAGTCTGTGGGGTGTTACCCTAGGGAGGAATCTTAGCCCGTTGCACAGTGCACGCTAAGGCCTGACATTTTATTGGGATTCCCTTGGGTCACGGGATTAACACGGGATACCTGTTAAATGGGAATCAATTTGTCTGGGATTGGGACGGGACAAGAATTGTTTGGAAGAGAAGTCATGGAACGGGCCTGGAATATTTTTGTGGGAGTGGGGTGGGACAGGATTGCAAATCCAGTGCACGTGGATCTGATCCGGAGCTGAAGCGCATGGCGTTTCTTTGCTATGTTTTGCACACTGCCCCCAGATATTATCCACATGCCCATCAGGACTCTCTTTGAAAGTTGGTCATGATACTCATTGCACGGCAATGATCGTGCAGTTGTAGGCCTCTTGTCATAATATAATGCATGTTGTAGGACAGTAAAAAATATTATGACGACATCAAGCGAGCAACAAAGTATATAAATGGGACCTTTAAAAACTGTCTGATCGAGGAAATGGTTGGCAAGGGTGTGGATCTAGGAAACAAGCAAACTAATCTTTTAAACTACTATTTGTATTGTTTAACCTACTTTTATGTAAAAGCACTTCAAAGATGCAAGGTGAGGCAGAAAAATAAAGGTGCCGGCTCCACCTCAGCTCAGTGAGCAGCGTCCAACTTGCTTGCAGTGTGCAAAGACTTGTTGGCTAACACGGGACAGCTCTGCGTGCTCATTGTCCAACATATTGTGGCTTTGGGGATCACGCTGCCATCAGTCTGGCATCCTAGTTTAGCCAGAACATAAAATGAATATGTTTGCAATGGATCATGCATCTGGGTGGATCATGCATCTGAACAAAGTGTGACAGAGGTCTCAAACATATACTGTAGACTCCACTGGTATTGTAAATGTCTCTGAATGGATGAGTGACTGTTCCTGACATGGTCATTTGATGAATGTTCCAGTGCCAGTGAGAGGATGAATGGAATTATTATGAGTGTGTCCTATGAGTTTTGTGTATATTTTTCATGGAGAATGATGAGGCATCTATAATACTCCATAACCTAAGTGAATTTATAGTGGTGTTTTGGAATTGGTCTGATTCAGGTTTCAATTTCTTTAACAATGTCATGTTAACCCCTTTTTAGTCACTGTGATGTTTTTTGGACGGGGAAACTACAAAAATCAAAATGTCAATTCACGGCTTTGAAGGTTACGATGATGTGATGTTCATGCAGAAAAGACTTGTCATGCTCCTTGCTAAGATAGTAGTAAAGAATATTTATAAAAAATAAGAAAAGATTAAGCACACTTCCTGCAACAAAGGTTGCTTATTCTCCTCTTATTCTACACTGCTGTTGAATGTCTTAACCATCATCATACAGAATATCACGGCAAAACCAGATTGAGGTTCACATAGGCACAATATTGCTACAGTATATTGTATGAAGGGCCTGGAACCTCTTGCAAACATTTCCCACACAGAATATTTTGGTCTAACGAAAGATGAAAAGATAGCTCTTGTTCTCTTATTACAGTAAGCCTTTGGAAAGTGTCCATAGCATAAACAAGCTAATGCCCACTGAGATGTTGTGTTGCTGAAGAAAATATGCTCGTTTTGTAGAACCCCCAAATGGCTGTGAGTCATGAATTAGCGTGTGGACACCTGGAAGGGACTGTCCCTTGTGTGCTACGGTGGAAAATGAATGTCAGCTCACTCTGAACACGCTACCTTAAGGCCTACTGTATCATTCCAATTTCAAATGTCAGTTGCAAGTTTGATCTCTTCAGAGGTGAACATTTCGTTTCACTTGCAGTTGCACTTTATTATTTTTTACACATGATCAAATGACGTTCGAAATATCTTTTTGGATCCCTTAAGGACACACTTTACAATAAGGAATTATTGGAAAATTGTATAAATACTATTATAAATTATATTTTTATATAAACAAAATATAAGGAATCTCTTCAACTACACCGTACAGTACGTTTATCCAGATTCTGAAAGGGAAATAAAAACAGAAAATGTTTGTCACCCATTGTTATTAACATTGCAGCAATCCCGATCCACTGCTGCCTCACAGGGAAATCACTGTCACATGTATTTACCTTTTTTTAATTATCACAGAGTAAACGATACTCTTCTGCTCCTGCCTCCTCCTGTGCTATTTGCAGTGATGACACACACAATGAAAAGGGGCTAACAATTACAAATGTGCATGCAGATACTTAACGAGAGGGTGCAGCACAATTGTAGGGTTACAAACTAGTATTTTTTAAATATGGCCATGCAGCAGAGGGCCTTGAAATGTATATATTGATATGATACGGCGACAGGTGGCTAGAGAAGCGGGCAGATTCCCTGGTACTGTGAACCTCAGCAATAATATTTTTTCCTAAACAAGGACAACCCAAATTGTTGTGAACTGTGACAGAATGGAACTGGTGTGCACTGTATAGCTTATAATAGAAAGGTATTCATGATAGCACCCTGACCAGGAACGATTTTCAGGCACAGAGCACACATGGAGGAATCAATAGCTATGAGATACAGTAGATACTGTATTGGAATGAGGAATAATCATGAGACCAACAATGTATCCTGTATACAGTGTATGCTTACCCTCACGCAACCCCACATCTGCTTTGCTAGCAGCCACACGCTCACTTATAGTTCGGCTCCCAATGCAACCAATTTCCCAAATGTTTGCTTTCCAGTGTGCGCAAAAAAGCAAACATCAGCTTAAATATCTTCATTTAGACTGTTTGTTATATTATTACAAATAAATCTGATATGCTCATGTCTTGCCTACATACTGTATATTAAACGTAGTATTTTGAATAGAATTAGAAAACCAGTTTACTATTAGGCCTACATAATATTCACCATTCACCAACATAAAAACAAAAAACATGGTGGGCATTTATTTCGATGCAAAGCAGTTATTAATTCACTAATAATTAGGCATACTACAAGTTGTGGACTATATATGTTTTTTCTAAATGTCTCAATGATCGTTTACACATTGCGCAGTGATTGTGTAATTTATTAATTTGTGCATTGGCACACTTAATGCATCACTGTGGCATATTTGTGGCAGACCATCTTTAATCAAATCTGAGGCTTCCTGGATCATGACTGCAATCACTGCTGATCCATCCCTCTGACCAAAGCCCGTGCTGAGGTGTAGGGATATTTGGCTTTCATTAAAATTAATTAAAAATACCAACCTACTTGGAAAGTGAGCATGAGACTTTAATACTCTCTCCTAAATGGGAAACAAAAAGTAATTATTAAATATTAAGGGCCTTATCTGTTATCCAGTGCAAAGTATTGGACGTTAGATTAGGCGTGGTCAAGCACATTGTTCTGATGCCTCAAGATAGCAATGCAGGCTACTCGCACATGGCGCTCATAGAGTATGTGCAAGTGCATTTGTTATTTTCACACCGTGTTTACTTGATGGGAAAATTACAACTAAAGCCTATGTCAATCTGAAACTAGCTAAGTATGCTGGTGTAAGATGTCGGAGGTAAAAAACCAGAGGCCTGGTTTAGACAGACTCAAAATTCACTTGGTGTAAAATCTCATTGAACATTGAGCTGAGATAGTCGTGCAAAGCAAGGCAAGTAAAGCCTGATTGGTGCAATATTTCAATGTTATTTGAAATACACTGGCTATTTCTAATACTATTTTTTCCAACATTAAAAAGTGGATTTGGACACTAAATGCACTTGCGCCGCTCAATTTAGACCATGATCTTAGATTATTAAAATAGCGCCCTCAATCTCTTTTAGCACATAATAAAGATTTCATTGGCCAACATGATTTGATTGCACATTATGACCTTCTGGTTGACACTTACATAAACAAACAAATACATTGTGGGATCAGAGCTTTATCCAGAGGTTTAGATTATAACACTAATCATCATCAAATTATATTTATTATCATGATAAACCAGTTGACAGCTGAAAGCATAAGCATACACCCTCTTTGAATATGTATTAATTTGTATAGACTTTGGTCATTTATCTTTAGGGAGTTTTCAGTTTTCAAAACAAATCAAATTTCCATTTTGAAAAAGACCTTACATTTGTTAGGAATTAGGTCGTAACTAAGTAAACATTCCATTTCCTTGCATATTAAATAAAAACGGCATCACATACTGAGAAATTTCACGTGGATTGATTCATGCAACTCTTATGTAAAGCCTGCTAATTAGATGGTAATCTAGTTCCGTTTGCTTTTTTCTTATCTAATTAAGGGGCCTTATATACTTCTGTTTGTCTACATGTTTTCCATTGACAATGTATTCACATCCATATTAAGATTAATCATATGCATGGAACCACCCTCGATCCCGCCTAAAAATCTAAATTTTATGACATATCATGAATTCATATTTCCAGGGTTTCCGTTCTTCTGCATTCTTCTGCTGTATATGAAGTTGCACTGCCGTTTTATATAGCTATTAAAAGCCGTAGCCTATACATTTGAAATAAAAAGTGTTTTAAATGTATATATTACAGATCTGGGGTTAAATTCCAAGATTAAAATATTGATACTTTTATTTGGAGTATACTCTATTAAGTCGTACATTTGTGATATTTTCCCCTCCCTCTATCATACAGCAAGGCTATCCAGAGTCCAAAGCACACAGCAGCATCAACAGCAGCCAGCTCTTAACCAGCTATAAAGACCACTCTACAACATATCCCGGATGAGCCCCCATATGTTACGGCCTCCCGTCTTAAATGGGCCCAGAGTAGACCCTAACATAACAAACCACACGCAAATATGATAAAATAAGTTTATTAAACCAACTGATAACCTATTTATCCAAATTCCAAAACAATGTAAACCAAAAAGATGATGGGGAGCCGGCCAAAATACACACAATCTCACATACTCACACATACTGACAAAATTACGACTTTATTTTCTGAATATTACACTCATCTGTTTTCCTTTTTTAAAAATCGATATGGCCCTAATACGCTGTTATAAATGTGAAACCATATTTCACTGTAGATTCCTGAGCTTTTTGCACCAATTTTAAGTTGGTAATTTCAACAAATCACTTGGAGAGATATTTTACCAGCAGTGTTAAAAAAGAACAGCAGTGTTATGTCGTGTGTTCAAACAGTTTTCAGGTACAGATACATATTCATGATTGCTGCCGGGGTTTTGCTGTAAAAGGTTTCCCTTGCCAAGATAGGCCTACTTGTGCATTCTAAATCGGTTCGTTTATAGTTTATAGTTAATTTTATTTTAACTTTTTTCTTCCAAGCAATTAATTAGTTGGACAAAGGTGTTCCAAGATGTAACTAGTCAGTGGGTATGGATTATTTGATGTTCAATTACTTATTCAGGGCTGTGATACAAAGGTGATGCAACCTTTAAGGACAGTAATGTTTGTGTCCTACTGTAGATGTTTTAGAATATGTTTGAGTAGAAATTGCCATATTGTCTTACTCACACAGCCAGTCATTATATACTGTAAATATATAACTATGTGTTTTGCATTACCTTTTACTCCATTATCACTGTGAAATGGCTTCCTTTCTTTTAATATTAGTAGAAAACTAACAGAGTTGCTGTCTGACCTAACCTGGCATGATCGATCGAGCTCCATGGAGAATTGATTGTATAATATGAAAAAGGTGACTCTTGCACAATACAGGATAATTTTCTGGCAATTATAAAAATGTTACTGCTACAGAGCTGACAGAAAGGAAACCGCATACAACCCATTACTTTGTAAAATGTATCTGATTGAACTTGCATGCCTATTAATTATAAGAGCCTAGAAAATGCATCTTACGAACAGTATATTTGCTAATACGAATCTTAGCTCTTATAAAATCTTATATATTTTTTATAAGAATTAGGTTATATTAATCTTATTTTCAAGCAAATACAAATAATGAAATTAATGAAAAAGATTCTATCTGGATTTTGGGTATACTTATGTAATATCCTAGCATTAGCTACTGTACAGAATAATTTAAACGTTTGAATAGATGTGTCTGTCACTTTTTGCCAAAGCCCCACACAGGCTATCCTGCCAAGAAATTTCACAACACAGATCACACAATGAGAGGTAACAAGCCTACACAAGATTATGTTATACATTTAGAGGACCTAAATAACCCAAATATCTGAGTGAGTCAGAAATAATATAGCGTATAATCATTTAATAATATATTTTCAAAAAATGTAATTCAGAACTGTACATACACCTGGCTATGTAAAATCAGAACATACACAACACTATCCCAGCCTTGGCAATGTCCAATTTGAGAGGTGTAGCTTCTTAAGGAGCACCCTATGTCCTTGAAGAGCGAGGTGTTTTTTTTTTTTTTTTACAACATAGTTCAAATTATCAAACTTTCTATAGCATCCTTAACCCCACCTTTATGCCCTGTTAACGTGATTTTATGACATTCTGGACAGGATATACTTGAGATCGGCTCAGATCAGCTCTCACACAACGCGATCCATGAGTCAGCATGACGAAATAGAAAATTTATGACATCAGAAATATATGCGTACATCTAACGAGTACCACTTGTATGCTGTGTGGCAAAGGACACCCAACAAGCCAACATTTGATCCAACTCCTAATGAGTCGTGCAGCTCATAAATATGGTCAGAAACGTATATTACAGATTCTCCATGCATTCGCCCTGAGTGATCAGACCTTCACATTCTGGCTGCACGTTCTGAATTTTGTTGCATTGTCCCTCAGTTGTTCATTAACCCTGTTGACTGATATGTCCCCTACTGTGAATTCCAAACAGGCTGAGCTCAAACACTTCTGACACATCAAGTGAATCACAAACAAAAATACATCAAAGTGATGCATAAATCCACATCATAGCTTTCAAATATATACGTATGCGTACTGACCGGGCTATATGCATGACGAGTAAGAATGGTAAATCATTTTGTGTTTCCAGGGCGTATCAAAATGCTGGGACGAATATATTTACATGACCGATACCATTTCAGTGATGAAAATGTATTCCAAAATTATAAACTACAGCATGTGTTTTTCAAAATGTAAACGTGAGAGCGTGCACCAGTTGAACAGGGTGTCAAAAGACAAATTGACAAATATATGTAGAACCCAAGCATTCCCAAATTATTCAATCTGCTTCGTGTGAAATATTTCTGCAGTATCACTGCGGATCATTTGCTCTTTTATTGTTTTTACTTCATATGATATTTACATATTTTGATTGCTATTTTTGAACGTCTGCAAGGCTGAGAAGACGTGGGCCTGGGTGATATTTCATGTGCATCTCTCCCATTTCCCTCACCGCCACATGGGTGATTTGTGCACTTAGAAATAATAGATGGACTTGCCTTTAATTCAGCGTTAGTCATTTCACAATGTGGGAGTGTGGGATATATCTAATTATATTCCAGAGCGACTGTGGTCCTGATGGGAATATGTTGTTGTCACCAGTGGTTCCCTTAGTCACCGGGACGTTTGAGGCAGTGGCTGTGCCTAATGAGGCTTAGATATTATATAGGCTAGTCACTCTGCACTACGCGGTGGTGGGCCTCATTTAGCTGGAGTCATTGTATTACCACGGATTCACCGAGGGAATCACATTTTTCTGGATTAACTCAAGGATGGAAACAGAGGAGTATATGGCAACAGCAGCCGTAGAGTGTTTGAGCAAGGCCTGGTAAAACTCTTGTTGTGCAGGGGGTTTGTCTTTCACCAGCCCTGTTTGGCCCTTCAGTAGATGAGCTCTTGGGGATGATGATGACAATGACTGCCAAACAATAATAAATATGACAATGTATAAACAGTTAATTACTGTCCATATTCTTTAGTTATAAAATATAGTATACAGTACTGTACTGTCCTTTTTAAAGATACGGTGTGTAATGTGTGATTAGTCTACTTTGCGGACAGTGATTCAGAGATGGTAAAGAATTTCAACAAAATTATGCAAATATTTTAAATGTGTAACATGCAAGAAAATAAAATCAGCCCACACAGTAGCCTAATGAAATATAGACAAAATATGCTTTTTCAGACATTTTGGACATCTTGTTTGAGAACACAGACACTATTGCTGCAAATTAATTAGAAGAAGCATGGCGAAGCCGTTTTGAGCAAAAACCTGCACATACTGTAGCCTATATACTGTACATAAACCCAAGACTAACATTGAATCAACATTTCACAATTTAGGTTTTACATATTTAATATTTGGGGTAGCATGCATTTGAAAAGAGGCTTGTTTTTCTGACATGAAGAATCAGGGCATCGTGTTTTCAAAAAATAAAATAAAATGTAATACATTTTAATAATTGAGAGAGGTGCATAAATAAGTACAAATATTTCATAAAAATGAAGCATAATACAGCATGGTTGTCAACCTCCCTCTCTGTTTTGCGATTGTGACAAGATACTTTCCATTAGTCAGACATCAGCAAGCACTTTAACGTATGAAGCTAATTGCAGGTAGCAAAAAGACATACGGGAAACGCATTACTTAGCACAGAGTGCCTAAAGGCACAGAAGCCACCTTACAAAAACAAACCACTAACTAAACAACTTTCAGTTGAACGTCGCCCACCCCCAAACCCCATTTTCAAGACCTTACTGTCTTCTAAAGCAATGTTACTGTAAACATTAGAATTTTTCAAAAATGATTTAGGAAAAAATGGATTTGGGATCGCAGAGCCTTGACAATAATGCAAGTGGCATAAAAGCATCTTCAGAGCTCAAACCCAAAGTGAAGTCACAGTCAGGGAGAAATTAGTCCATAATAGCTGTCTTTCTTTTTTTCCCCCACACATTTAATAAGAATATGCATGTGTCTTTATTTTGACTCTGCTGCCAAATGAATGAAGTCAACTTTGCCCACTTTGTAGCTGGGTGTCTGCAAGATTAGATTAAGCAACATGATGTTTACCCCTGTGGGTAAAGAAAGTTATCTAAAAGTGTTTATGAACATAAAGTAAGCTGGGTGACAGCTAGATTGCTACTCTATACAGTATGTGTCTACACTTCAAAATTAGAACACATTACAATCATCTTTAAAGTTACCTTAAACAGTGAGCATGGCATGACAAGCTAGACATATGAGTGTTTAGGCCCAATGCCAAATCAGAAAAACACAAGATAGTTTGACCTATTTAGACTCTATTCTGTTTAAATTTGGCAATTGTCACTCCAACTGCAGGTAAACCAATTTGCGTGTGCATTAAAATAATAATGTGTTCACTATATATAGCATTTTATTTGTATTTAAAGCACTTTGAATATCCATTTGTGCTTTATTTTTCAACGTATTATTTTGACTATCTAGCTTGGAGACCATTAGTTGGCTGCCCACGTATACATTTCACCCCAACCCTTCCAGTACACCTTCATTCTCACATGCAGCCATCACAACTGCAGAAACGTAGAACTGAGTGCACTCATTATAACCCAACTTAACCAACGCACCTTCCAAGCGCACAGAGCTAGCAACATAACGATGAAGAGGAGTGGTGTCTCTTTTTCTACTCTGCGAAGGCTTCTCTGCAAACATTGTGGCAGGTGAAATCAAATCAAATCCAGGTGAAGTGTATAATCTGGGATTACACACACCCAACTGAAAAAAGAATATTGCTCACTGTGATGTACTGTCTACTGCAATATATACGTATGATTACAATCATGTACTGTATGCAAAATATGAATGGCTGATGTGGCAATACCAAGAGGACAACTGGACTAGAGTGTGTGTACTCTTCTGGAAGACTATGCCACACTGGCAATTTCACCCTGTTTAAGTTTATTGACTATTGGAAATGAAGAAATGCTGTAAAGGCCTAAAAGAGATTCAAACAGGTTACTCAGATGTCAATTAATGCTCAAACTGTACCAGCCATGAGGTGAGGTGTCCAGTGTAGGTTTATTTGACAACAAAGGTTTATTTACAGACCCCATATCTGACCATGCACAGCAAGCCCATTTGAATATGAAGTCTCTGCTCACTCTCCTTTACTGTACTTTTCACACGTTATTTGTATTTTATATTTCTATGTATGCTCATGTCTTAGTCTAAGGTTTTATATTATGTGTCTTTGTATTTGTAATGTAAGATGTCCTTGAGTGTCTTGACAATATACAAATATATAATTTATTAAAGCTGAATGGAGTGCCTTCTCCAGGTGGGGAATAAGTCCTTACCCCAAGTGAAGGAGTTTAAGTACCTCGGGGTCTTGTTCGCGAGTGAGGGGACTAT